>OZ022499.1:112056382-112127400 GCA_963989385.1 Ctena decussata
TAAGGGACGAGTCATTTATAATCAGGTGGGGGGGCCGGGTACATTTTCATATGATTCACCAAAATTTTTCCGACCCCCCCAGTCTCACCAGAATTTTTTTTCCGACCCCCCCAGACTGGTGACAAAAAATTTTATGACCCCCCCCCTACCCCACCCCACATCCCAGCTATCCTTCACACACAAACACACACACACACACACACACCATATTACCTATTTTATGTCAGACTGATCTCAATCAAAACCTGTATGAAACATAAAGAACATTTACTTATTCTGACATGTCAATTAATCATGCAGATTAATGGGTTATTTAAATTTTGTCTGCAAGTCTTTCCACTCCTTATGCTTATGGGCATCTTGAAAACTGTTGTCGAATGCTCAATAAACTCTTAATACCGGTAATAATAATGGGGAGGCGGGGGTGTGGGGGCACAGGCCGCTGAATCCACAGTAACTTTGCTGATGACAAGCTGGTATTACAAACACAGGCATAATAAAATTTGAGAATAAAATCATTTTCTCGACATGGTTTTATAACAATTGTACACTGTTCTACTAGCAAGCTATTAAAAAAATTTTTTTTTTGACAGAAGCTGCCCAAGTTTTGTGTGTCATTCCCATAATTTTTTCTGATGTCTTTAAATATAAAAGAATAGAGTCTGAATTGTTAAGAGTAATGGGGGGTCTGGGGGGCGCAGCCCCCCAGAAGCTGAGACATTTTTTAAAAATGGAGACCGAAGAAAGAATTCTGATCCCCCCAATATGCCTAATAAAATATATGACCCCCCCTACTCCATGGCTTTTTTATTTCCGACCCCCCCAGCACATCACCAAAAAAAATTCCGACCCCCCCTAAATGTACCCGGCCCCCCCACCTGGTAATAAATGACTCGTCCCTAAACTAATGTATTCCAAGTACAAATCCATTGCGCAGCCACTACATGTAGGTAGGTTCCCATTGCCGATCTGATTATCTCGATCAAGCCAGATCAAGCAATCGGGGACTGGTCGCGCTCGCTCGGCACAATTGGTCGACCTTGCTTGGCACCACCCAGCAGGCACATGACGTCAAAATGACGTCGCAATGACATTGATACGACGTCCTCAACGACATTGATACGACGTAATGACGTCATTTTGACGTCATGTGCCTGCTGGGTAGAGCACTGAAAGAGACCATGCAGTAGCACAAGCGGTCAATTAATCTTCATAAAGGTTTTCAGTGGCCTGGGCTGGGGAGGAACGCGATGAAAAAGGCAGACAGAAGAAAAGAAGGCAATAGAATGAATCGGAGAGGCCTTGATTTCGCAGACTCTATATGGGTTGCGAAAAGAAGTGTTGTAAAATCAGCTGTGCTGCCCTAATGGCCTATCTGGAGCCAGGCTATATAGTATGTGCAGTGTGTGGAACAGGGTTGTGACCTAAGAGTAAGTACTTTATCGAACGCTTACAAAATGACTTGAGCATGTAACATATTCTAAAGGTCTTGTAGTTAACTAAGCTGGTATGTCTTGTAGGATTCAGAGCTGACATTAAGCCTCCCTAGACATATTGTTAAAACAGTTTGGCACCAAAGCCGTATAATCTTCCGGGTGTTATTTTGATAGGTAGCTTGTATTGACATCAGGGAATACCCATACCCAGAAGTCCTGTAGTAGCTTGAACTGCTACTGCTATGTCCTTAAATCATTACAGTACCTTGGGCGGGCACAACAGTAGTTTTGAATGTCTAGTATAACAAGCGGCTATCACAGTCTGCCTATCAGACTGGCATCAGTCAAGCATGGTCTTGCATGTACACTAAACCAAACTGGCACAGAAGTCCTGGGGCCGTATTCATAAAGCCACTTAAGTCGTTGCTATGCGGTTGCTAAGGCTAAATATCTATAAAGGAGATTCCTTACAACTATGAAATTTGGTCTGGAGGAACAGTCTTTGTAAGACTGTTCCTCCAGAGCAAATTTCATAGTTGTAGGGAATCTCCTTCAAAGAAATTTAGCCTTAGCAACAGCATAGCAACCACTTAAGTCGTTTTATGAATACGGCCCCTGTATTTACAAAACCTGATATGGCATTCTCTCTGAAGGTATTTTAATATACTTAGATGGTATTCTGATGTCTAGTGATATGAACTTTTAAAAGCATGGCCTGGCATCACAGTAGTTTACAAAGGCTTTCTTGAAGGTTCAGTTGATACCCTAGTTTCTACCAACGTTTTGTAATAGCCTTAGCTGCAAGATTGTACTGGACGAGTTTAACGACCATAAAGTTAGATCCTTTTTCCTTATTCCTTTTTCCCTTTTTCCTTTTTTTTCCATATTCCCTGTTCCTTTTCCCTTATTCTCTTTTCCTTTTCCCTTTTCCTTTTTCCTTTTTCCTTATTCCGTTTTACGTATTCCTTTTTCCTTATTCGGGCCGTTTACATGTATCATCCTATATTGATTCTGAAACTAGTCAGATACTTGAACCAGCAAAGGTGAAAGGTGGTCACATGCATAATTTGGCCTAATAGTGAGGAAATCTATATTTGAGCGCGACACGAGAAAACCAACAATGTGGTTGTGCGCCCAGCGCAGACTCAGATCAGCCTGGGCTTCTGCCCAGTCTGATCAGACTCTTCGCAAAGCGCTTAAAGGCTAGCTTAGAGTCTAAGCTACCTCCATGCGGACAGCGAAGACTCTGATCAGTCTGGGCGGATGCCCAGGCTGATCTGAGTCTGCGCTGGGCGCACAACCACATTGTTGGTTTTGTCGTGTCGCGGCTCACTTTATTACATTTCAGTTCAACAACTTCGAATAAGGAAAAATGAAATGATATCATTTTCTCTTATTCGGGCGGTAGGTTGCAAATTCATAATTAGGCAAAATAGTGTTCAAATCTATCTTGTTTTACCTTTCAGTTCAACAACTTCGAATAAGGAAAAAGGAACTAAATTCCTTTCCTTTTTCCTTACTCTGGGGATTAGCATGTATCATCCGATATTGGCATTTGAAGCTAGACAATTACTAATTGCAGCAGCGGTGAAAGCTGGCAACATGCATAAATCGGCATAGTAATGTTCAAATCTATCTTATATTACTTTTCGGTTGAACATCTTGGAATAAGGAAAAAAGAAATGAAATCCTTATCCTTTTTTCTTATTCGGGCGGTAAACATGTATCGTCCGATATGATTCTGATCTTATGCAATAACTAATAGCAGTAAAGGTGTAGTAAGGTGGCAACAGCCAGAATTTTATATAGTACATGTAGTAATAAAATCTATCTTATATGGCATTTCTGCAACTGTTCAGCAACTGCGAATAAAAGGTTAAGGGTTAAGGTTTCCCATAGCCTTGTGGCCGTAGGGACAGTGGTGGTTTTAGGGAACAAATTCTTTGCTTTAAGAGCTGAGCGTTATTAGGAAATATTTTCTTAACTGAAAGTGTACTGCTGGCGTTGTATCAGTCTGACGAGAGTACGGTACTGTACGGTTGTAGGCTCTACCACTTTAGTTATGCTAAACTAAGGCTCAACGACCCTCTGTAGGTACATTTAATGTATTGCTATTTATTTTCTGACAACTTCACAGGAACACTGTAAAAGTCATACTGCAGGACATGTCACCAAATTTCACCCATACCAAAATTTAAAAAACGTCTTGTATCATAATTTCCTCTTGCTGCATTAATTAACTCATATAGTCATTGACTTAACTATATAGTTATTTAATTATTTGAGCCGCGACACGAGAAAACCAACAATGTGGTTGTGCGCCCAGCGCAGACTCAGATCAGCCTGGGCATCCGCCCAGTCTGATCAGAGTCTTCGCTGTCCGCATGGAGGTAGCTTAGACACTTAGCTACCCTTTGAGCTCTGAACGAAGAGTCTGAGTAAACTATGAAGATGTCCAGGCTGATCTGAGTCTGCGCTTGGCGCACAACCACATTGTTGGTTTTCTCGTGTCGCGGCTCATTTCACTTAAGTCACTTACCTTCCAAAGTATCTTTCCAAACTTACATCACATCATTCGCAAATAGTGTAACACAAGAATTCTGCGAAATGCTAGGTCGCACCCGCACTGCGCCTCCACAGTAGCCTAGCAGAGATCACAGAAGTTGACAAGTTTCAGAATCAATATCGGATGGTACATGTTAATCGCCCAAATAAGGAAAAAGGACCTTGACCTTGACCCCGGAACTTGTAAGGAAAAGGGACATTGACCTTGACCCCAGAACGCTGAAACGCAAACTTGTCTAAGATATTGCCATACTTATCACTTTAGTGTGAAAAAAAGGAAATAATATCCTTTTTTCTTTTGCCTTATTCAGACGGTTAACATGTTTTATCCATAATTGATTTACACAATATTTTATTTACTACAAGCTACATGGTTACAAAATAGTACAATATACAATAATACTGGATCTGACGGTAAGCGAAACGCTTTTATGAAAGTCATCTCCTGATGAAAGTCCTTCACCTTTGATGCTACAAGTAATTGACTATATACATAGCTAGCTTCAGAATCAATATAGGATGACACATGTTAACCGCCCGAATAAGGAAAAAGGAAAAGGGAATAATGGAAAAAGGAACAGGGAAAAAAGAAAAGGAAAAAGGAATAAGGAAAAAGGAAAAAAGGAGCTAGCATTATGGTCCCCAGTTTCCGCTGCTCCACTCAATATCTACTGCGGCCGTGCGATTGACATACAGATACAGTAGATATTCATAGCTTCATTGTGCTAGCAATGAGTACGAGCGCATAAAAAAAGTTTTAAGCCTCATAGACTTCACCTCTTGTTCCCCTAAACAGGCCTCCACAGCAGCAGTCAGCTCATCATCATCCTCAAATTTTCGACCCCGAAGGTATTTTTTCACAGCCTACGAAAGAGGTGGAAGTCGCTAGGGGCTTTGGAGAATAGGGTGGTTCAAGGATGAGTTCGAAACCACCCTCGCGCACAATTTCAATTAAATCGCAACTCGGCTAGAAATTTTATCACTGCTCTATACTCTGTTTTGTCCATTTTGCCAAGTCACTGGGGGGAGGCGGGGGGTGGGTATGTCTCTTCCGAAAGTGTTGTGACTAAACAATAGCAGCAAGCAATATGCTGTTAAGGTACACGGGTCCAATTAATGGACAGCCGCTGCGTTCAACAGTACGGAATTGACTTACGACGGACAACATCGTGCTGGCAAACCGGTAAACGCAGTTTTCTAGTTTGATACTTGAGAGTTGTTTGAAGCTGCTGGACATTTTTTTCTTTTGTACGTTAGATACGTAAAGTAAACCAAAATGTGGCACCACCCTTTAATGGGTTTACATTACCTATATGAGATGGGATAGTTCCTTTGATGAAATAGCAGTGTCACTGGACTGGGGCATAATAGGATTAGACATCCAATAAACAAGAATTATGTCTTTAAGGCAAACAGTCACTGGACTGTCGCATAATAGGATTAGACATCCAATAAACAAGAATTATGTCTTTAAGGCAAACAGTCACTGGACTGTCGCATAATAGGATTATGACATCCAATAAACAAGAATTATGTCTTTAAGGCAAACAGGCTGGTTGATGTAATGCTTGAGTGAACTGAGATCGACTGATTAGTCTAGTGACCCTCGGAAGCCGCAGGGCAAGTTCCTACCCTTTCTTTATTTGTATATAATTCTGATATTTTTTTCTGAGTATTTATCATCAAATCTATACTAAGGGAATATATTTAGCATTTTTTTACAACTCGGGGTATAATTCCGATTTGAGCCGCGACACGACAAAACCAACAATGTGGTTGTGCGCCCAGCGCAGACTCAGATCAGCCTGGGCATCCGCCCAGTCTGATCAGAGTCTTCGCTGTCCGCATGGAGGTAGCTTAGACCCTTAGCTACCCTTTGAACACATAACAATGAGCCTGACCACATTGGGCGAATGCCCAGGCTGATCTGAGTCTGCGCTGGGCACACAACCACATTGTTGGTTTTGTCGTGTCGCGGCTCATTTATTAAAACGTGGGAAATAGTTTATTTTCCGCTGTATAAGAGTACCATTTTGGGTACTAGAAACCCAAAAGTTGAGGTAGAAAGTTCATACATAGAGCAAAATTGCGTCGCATTTGTAGCCAAGGGTTTAACCCAAAAATGCCATAAATCTTTTATAAAACACTCATCCTTTTCATGCGATGTTTCATCTTCAAATCGTACACCAGAGACACTTTGCGGCGACGTGGATGTTTTTGAGCAAGGGCACAGTTTTGTGTGTTAAAAGATTGTTAACATGATAAAGGTAAATGTGCTTATGACGCCGTCAAAACTGGTATTCACAAAGCAATTAAAACTGAGTAAAAGTCACCGTTAACGAATTATTCCAAATCTTGGACCAAACTGCAATGGCGTGGTATCTGAATGACCAGAACACTTTCAAGCTATTTGATGCGCTTAACCAGCGCTACTCCCGCAGATTTAACCACACCAGGTTCGACAGTTATGGTTCGACAGTTATGTCATTTTGACGTCAAATTTTGTAAACCATCGACAATCTTCTTGACATCAGTAATATTGAACTTAAAGTTTGTCTTCTCTAAGTGCGCACAAGGGTCATTGCATATCCTCAGTTTTTGTCAATTTCCGCCTTAACGTAAACTTGACGCATCCATTTAAATCTTGAAAGGCTGGTTGTTGCATTAAAAGAAATGGATCACTTGGGGGCTATCTTTTTGCGTGATAGTTTTCTCCACGGTGACAGAAATAAAGCGCAAAAAGTATCAAGTCGAAAATCAATTTATAATGTTTAAGACCCATTCTCTGTAACCACTTAAAAAGTCGCGCCACGCATAGTCATCGATTTTGCTCAAACTTTCCTTATATACTTATTGTGACACCAAAACAAGAAAACCATGTCGATTTCATTCCTACATGTGTCCGTTGCCATGGCAACGGCTGTTGAATATTTTGTCAGAAATTGAGGTAAAAATTGTACCAAAATAGAGATATTTCTAATAAAGGGGGGGTATCAATAAGGTGGGTTTTCTGCATCCTACCAAAGTTTTATTTTTTTGACTGATGGTATACTCCAGTGTGTCTAGTTTATTGAACCATATGTGACTTTGCGCGGAAAGCCCTACTTACTGAGCTATGGGTCCACAGAAATGGGTGGGGTAATCCAACATGGTTTTAGCCTGTCTTGTAAAAACATTCTCATTTGGTAGAAGAGTACAGCAGACAGACAGGATTTGATAAAATGATTAACAGAACATCTAAACTATATTTCCATATCATTTTATTTGGTTTAATTTTAACATATGTTGTCAAAAAAGACTTCCTTTGACATGGTTAAATAAACAGACCAGTTGTCATTAAACTAATATCAAGGAAGCACCCTGACCAGGACATTCGGATGATGTGACCAGAATTTCACAATGACCTAGTTTTCATGGTCGACTGAACACATAAACTTGCTCAGAAGATGTTTTTTCATTTAATTTTGACCTAGAATTACGAACCTTTGGCCAAATTACTATTTTAACTGCTATATTATGCCCTACACCCCCGTCACTAAAGGTGAAAGAATACATATTGGCTTCAGATCGGATCTCCTACGCGTCTGCATCTGTGTCTGGGTCACATACTTTGACCTTGGAAACAAGGTCAAGGTCAGATTTTGATCTTGACCTTGTTTCCAAGGTCACAGAAGGACTTAATATATGACACATACACAATTGCAGATGCCAACGAGATCCGCACTGAAGCCAATATGTATTCCCTCACCTTTAGTGGCAGGGGCGTGGGGTATAATATAGCATTTAAAATAGTAATTTGACCAAAGGTTCGTAATTCTAGGTCAAAATAGAAAGAAAACCATCTTCCAAGCAAGTTTATGTGTTCGGTCGACCATGAAAACTATGCTATTGTGATATTCTGGTCACATCATCTGAATGTCCTTCTCAAGGTACTTCCTTGACATGAGTTTGATGATAACATGTCTGTTCATTTAACAATAAGGCCAAGAAATATTGAAAATTGAGGTCAAAAATATCAAAAAATTCTAAATGTCAAAGGAAGTCTTTTTGACAACATATGTTCAAACTAGACCAAATAAAATGATATGGAAATATAGTTTAGATGTTCTGTTAATCATTTTATTAAATCCTGTCTGTCTGCTGTACTCTTCTACCAAATGAGAATGTTTTTACAAGACAGGCTAAAACCATGTTGGATTACCCCACCCACTTCTTTGGACCCATAGCTCAGTAACTAGGGCTTTCCGCGCAAAGTCACATATAGTTTAATAAACTAGACACACTAGAGTATAACATCAGTCAAAAAAATAAAACTTTGGTAGGATGCAGAAAACCCACCTTATTGATACCCCCCCCCCCCCCCCTTTAATATGTATTAGAAAAAGAATGACATACTCTGAATGCTTCTCATATGTAAATGTCTTGTTCACCTTGAGTCGACACCAAAACTTTGAATTGTATTTGGAAAGCTTGTAATGTCATCAGGCTTGGGCAAAGTGGGTGGGGGTAGTGCTATATTGGGAAAGGCTATTTTAAGGCAGTTTTAAGGTTATTTGTAGAATTCTTGCAGCCATACCGGCATATGTGTGCAGCTTCCTCTAACAAAGCAACATTCCAAGAATAAGTTTCTGGAAAAACATGCCTGGGAAATTTTACTTTCTTGAAGCGTTACCATAGCAACAATAAGTGGACCGTCGCAAAATTCCAAAATGTAGGGTAATAATACTTATAATGTTAAATCATCATTCTTATCAATATATGTGTTCCTAAATTTTTAAATACACTTAATAGTACATTGGTCTTTTATAAAATATCAACATATTGCTAGATTCTCTGTTCATGGTCAAGGTCAAGGTCGCAGAAGCACGAAAAGATGGCGAAAATGCGTTTTTTCCTTATACTTTTGTGTTCTCTAGCTACAAAATATTGCAGCATTGTCTTTGTACTTGGAGTTTATTTAGTGAATGACAACAACTTTCAAATACACATATAGCTGGCTTTCTCCAGTAACAGCCAAGGTCAAGGTCAATGTCACAAATACAAGAAAAATGCTAATAAAATGCACATTTGTGTAAATATTTTTTTTCCTGTATCACATATATAATGTTTTTCTACTTGGCCTTTATTTAGTATATGTAAATAGCTTTCAAATGCACATATAGCTTGTTTTCTCCAGTAACCTCCAAGTCAAGGTCAAGGTCACAAAAACAAGAAAGATGCTAAAAATGCACATTTTGTTCATATTTTATGTTCTGTATCAACAGTAGATACAGAAAATGTATTTTTACTTGGTCTTTATCTAATATATCAAAAATAATTTTGTAAAGCACATATAGCTTGTTTCCTACATTAGCTTCCAAGGTCAAGGTCAAGGTAACAAACACAAGAAAAAAGCTAAAATGCACATTGTTCTCACATTTTATGTTCTTTTATCAACACTTAATAGAGCAAATGTCTTTGGACTTGGCCTTTATTTAATATATTACTATAGCTTTCAAAAGCACATATAGCTTGTTTCTTCCATCAACCTACACTGTCAAGGTCAAGGTCACAAAAACGAGAAAAATGCTAAAATGCACAGAATGTGTAGTTATTTTTTGTCTTTATTTGGAATATTACAATAGCTTTCAAATACATGTACGGTTCGTTTCCTCCAGAAACTTCCAAGGTCAAGGCCAAGGCCATAAAAACAAGAAAATGTTAAAAATGCCCCTTTTGTTAATATTTTGTGTTCGGTATTAAAATTAAATGTAGAAAATGTATTTGTGCTTGGTCTTTATTTAGTATACATCTTCTATTAAACGACAAGGGTTATTCTTACCAAATTTCATATCTAGCATCTATAGGCAGGGGGAACCTATAATGCTGTTTTTCATCCAAATCGCTTCAAAACTTTGGTTGCTATGGCAACTTACAGTTTCCATTGACTTGTATGGGTAAAATTGAAAATTTGCATTTATTGCTATTTCTCTGCAGATTATTTGACAAATCTTTTACGGAAATGTTTTTTGAGTAGCTCTCTATCAATAACATGAAATTTATGTTAATTGCACAATTTGGCTGGTTGCCATGGCAACTGAATGGTTAAAAATAGAAAAAAATATTCAAACATCATCTTTTCAGAAACTATGCAACCAATCAGGCTGAAACTTCACAGAAAGCGTTTTAATACTTCCCTCTATAAAAGTACTGTTTTTTTTTTGGCAATTGCTTCAGCAGTTTGGTTGCTATGGCAGCTTAAAATTGCCATTGACTTATAATGTGAAAACAGTAGATTTGCATTTATTGCTATGTGACTGCAGGTATTTTGACAAATTTTATAGAAATGTTCCCAGAGTAGTCCTCAACCACCCTCATTCAATTTATGCAAATTGCACTATTTGGCTGATTGCCATTGCAACCAAATGGTTAAAAATAGAAAAGATATTAAAATATCATTTTTGCAGAAACAATGTGGCTAATAAAGCTCAAGCTTTACAGAAAGGATCTTAGTACTAGCCTCTATAGATTTAGTGTTTTTCATGGCAATTGCTTCAGCAGTTAGGTTGCTATGGCAACTTATATTTTCCATTGACATATAATGGGAAAAATGGAAATTGGCAATTGTTTGCTACCTTACTGCAGCTATTTGGATATTTTATCTACAGAAATGTTTCTTGAGTAGTCCTCTATGATTCATGTTAATTTTGTTCAAATCACTAAATTCGATTCGTTGCCATGGCAACATAAAGGAAAAAATTTTGAAACAATATTCAAAAATCTTTTCCACAAAAACCATATAGGGGGATGAAGCTGATTCTCTGCATACATGTTTATGACATTAGCCACTACATACATATTGTTCTTTTTTTATTGTTGCTCACGTGGTTTCATTGCTATGGCATTTTAAAGTTTCTATAGACTTGTATTGGGAAAAGTGCAAATTGGCATTTATTTCTGTGTGACTGCAATATTTAGGCATAAAGTTTTACAAACATGTTTTTTTAATGTAACTTCATCAATTTTGCTAATATTAACAAGGACAAGCATAACAGCTCAGTCAAAGTTGAAATTAGGCCATATTGTACAATTCACCTTTCAGCTACTTACCCCTGAGTGCTGAGGGTGAATGGACTCAGGTGAGCTACAGAACCAATGGTCCTCTGGTTAGCTAACCTGAGCCAGAGGCTCCAGGGGAGGTTATAGTATAGGTAGGGTTCGTAGTCCATCGTACGTCTGTCGTACGTCCACAATTTCAAATGACCTCCTCTGAAACCCTGGGCCGATTGTAGCCAAATTTCATATGCAGGCTCCAGGAGTCTTAGGAACGATAATTTGTTCAAACATCCTGGTCACATGACCAACATGGCCACCACGCCCATATATGATAAAAACCCTTAAAATCTTCACCAGAACCAATAGGCAGATGGCCTCGAAACTTGGTATAGAGCATCGGGTAAGCGAGTACTACCATGATTGTTTAAATTATGACCTTTGGCTGATTTTGACTGTTTTTACGGTAAGGTTAAATTTGCTTCCGTGTGCTTCTATATGGAAAATGCTAGAAAATATGATATCTGGGAAACCGTTGAAGATTTTGGGCTAAAAGTTGGTGTGTTCAGCCATCTTACTGAGTACATGAAGATTTATGAGTACAAGAGATCAAGGTCATTCTTTCTCTCATGTTTCAACAATTTCAAACATCTCCTTAAAAGCCACTGGGCCAATTGTATTCTAATTTCACATAGAGTCTCCAGGGGTTGATGGATAAAAAATTTCTTCAAACGGTCCAGGTCACATGACCAACATGGCCGCCACACCCATATATGGTAAAAAGCTTCAAAAATCTTCTGCAGAGCCAATAGACCAATGGCCTTGAAGTTTGGTATGTAGCATAAAGTACTCAAGTACTACCAAGATTGTTCAAATGATGATCTTAGGTTGACCAGGACCTTTCTTATGGCAAGGTCAAATATGTGGAAAGACTAGAACATAAGGTTTCATGGTAAGTTTTGAAGATTTTGGCCTAAAAATTGGTAAATAGTCATTTTAATGAGTACATGAAAATTTATGAGTACAAAAAGTCAAGGTCATTCTTTGACCTTTGACCTAGGTCTCTTATATTTTGACATTTTCAAACATCATCTCAAAAGCCACTGGGCCAATTGTAACCAAAATTCATTTGTGAGCCTCCAGGGCTTAGGAGAACAAAAAGTTGTTCAAACGATCCAGGTCACATAATCAACATGGCCACCATGCCCATATATGGCAATGACCTTTAAAAAAAATCTTCGTAAGAACCAATTGACCAATGACCTTCAAACTTGATAAGTAGCATCGGGTACTCAAGTTCTTCAAATGTTGTTCAAATTATGATCTTTAATTGACCTTGTCCTTTTCTACAGCAAGTTCAAATATGGGAAAAATGCTAGAACATGGATTTTATGGGAAATTTTGAAGATTTTGGCCTAAAAGCTGGTATATACAAGGGTTGATCCAGAAGTAATGTCACCGTGTCCACTGCGCGCTTATTCATCGTAGCATTATTATGAAAATTATATCAAGCTGCACTGTAATTCAGTTCCGATTTACAGAATAAATATATAATTGGAATCTTTTGCCTTTCCAGTTATATAGACATTCAAAGTATGCCACCGATGCCATCGCGCCGCACGTCAGAATAACGTTAATTACAGGAACATATTGTCAAAGGCAATCACAAATCAAAATAAAACTAACGCGCCAAATCAGATGGGAATTTGATACGAAGACGAAATATATTTCTGTCGCCCAATGTTGAAATTTTAATATCGTCACTGCAGTTTGAAGTTTGCTAGCTAGCGTTAATGCTTGCTACTGCCGAGAGTAAAAATGTTGATTTTTGACAAAAACGCGTCAGCTGATATGTGCGGTTTTGCCTCGAATTTGGAATATCACCATTAGAGACACTACAGCTGTTTATTTAGACATGTGGTGAAATAAGTTATTATGAGGCTTGTTTAAAGCTGCAATCAGCGCGATACGCGTGCAGATGAGTCGCTAGGGGATAGTCTGAAAACCGGAAGACCTCTATGTGCAATGTCAGACAAAAACGTCACTCTTGTTTGGACCCCGTATATGAAGATCAATGTTCTGAAATTCGAATATTGTGTAAAATTCTTAAATTGAGTTGCGAGGCCATTCAAGTTACATCAAAGATGAGATAAATATGGGTGAAGAGACATTAGTGCAATGCTGGAACAGCGAATATGCTACTTTGGACATGACATAATATCGAAATTTCGTCTGGTGCGTCAACAACGTCCTTGACGTGCGACGCGTTTCGTTACCATGCCTTCTGTCCATCTTGATATCTCAGTTACTGTGCACCGTATTTCTATGACATTTTCAGCCCATAATGCAAATAGATTAAGGTACTTGGATACCAAATTTTATTGGTCTCCCTTTATTCTACAGGATTTTATAGCTGCAGTGACATTACTTCTGGATCAACCCTCGTACACTCATCTTAATGAGGTCATGAAGAATTATGAGTACAAGAGGTCAAGGTCAGTGTTTGACTTGTGACCCAGGTCTCTCATATTTTGACCTTTTCAAACATTACCTCAAACGGCAAATTTCAACCAATTTTCATATAGAGTCTCCAGGGATTGAGGGAATGAAAATTTGTCCAAACGGTCCAGGTCACATGATGAACAAGGCCGCCATACCCATTTATCATATAAAACTTTAATACTTTTTTCTCAAGAACCAATAGACCGATGGCCTTGAAACTTGGTAAGTCGCACAGAGTACTGGAGTATTACCAATACTGTTCAAATAATGACCTTTGGTTTACCTTGACCTTTTCTGCGGCATGGTCAAATATGGAAAATGGTAGAACATAAGATTTCATGGAAAGTTTTGAAGATTTTGGCCTAAAATGGTATATATGGTGTCTTTATGAGTCATGGTCATTCTTTGACTTTTGACCCAAGACTCATATTTTGACAATTTCAGACATAAGTAAGAGCCACTTGGCCAATTGCTTAGGTGAGCGATTGAGGGCCTCATGGCCTCTTGTTTCTGTGTCCTTGACCTCACCCTTTGGGGCCACTGAAAGAAAGTTGTTTGTTTGAAAGCTTTTGTGATATACTAAATAAAGACAAACTACAAAGACATGGCTGCAATGTATTGTTGATATACATGTAGGACACAAATACCAAAATTCTGTGCATTTTAGCATTTTCGCTTGTTTTTGTGATCTTGACCTTGACCTTGAGTTTTCAGGTTTTGATAATTGATAAATATTTACAGGGCTTGCTTGTACTCCTGCTCTTTGCCGTTTAATAATTAATACCATGTAGGTGCAACATAGTGAGAGAGGTTTACTTGGAACATGCCTGCTTGTACAATGTGTACATGTGTGTGTGCGCGCGTGCAGGGAATTGTGAGAAACATGTGTCTCATACTTCCATGGCATGTGTGTGTGTGTGAGAGAGAGAGAGAGAGAGAGAGAGAGAGAGAGAGAGAGATTAAATTACTAAATCTGACAAAAATACCTTACGCTAGATAGTAACAGCTGTCCAATGTAAACCAGTCAAATTGTGCTGTTTCCTTACCTGGCTCAAAATGAGCTGAGTAATCTTGAAGGGCCATGGGATCCAAATAGAAATACCAGTTTGTCACTGAACATGGAATTTACATTTTGTGTCAAAGCAAGTTATTTTAACATGCTTCGCGTCCCTGGTTTTTTTTATGTACAAGGTGCTTGTTGGCGTTAAAATGTTTGTTTTTTTTTCTGTTACCCATCTCAATTTTATAGCTCGAACCAAACCTCGGCTTGTATATGGCTAGGTGGAGAGTTCCACATTTGCCTTTCTTTTTCACCTGTTTTCATAAGCTCTCGTTCAGTGACATAATATTTTTATTTGGGGGGGGGGGAGGGTTACGGCCCGTCAAGATTATTTCACTCATTTTTAGCTGAGTCAATCATTAAGAAGGGCGACTTTGAAAAGCATTGAAACCTTCAGCTTTTGTGTTATTTTGACAACTGTTTGAATCAACCAGTCGTACAATTCTGTAAATTGTGGAAGTCAATTTTTCTTTACATTTTATGCCAAGCTTAGGCCAAAGTATAATACATTTACAAAAAAAATCTGCTACTAAAAGTATTTTTGAACACAGTGACGTGACCAAAGAGGAATCCAACAAGTTTGTTATAATCAGATCAGATATCAAATTAACCAACAGTTTTAACATTTGATATATATGCACTTGTTTTTTTTTTTTTTTGTTTTTTTTTTTTGGTTTATCATATGACATCTCTAGCGAATGAAATTTCGATATATTAATATAGTGTAATAAACGTTCTGCATTAAAACTGTTTAGTAATAGAGATTAGCGAATTACTTTGACAACACGCACAATGGCCATGGAAATTTCTATAGTTTAGGAGCTATATATTTTGAGTACCAAACTCTCAATGAAATCCCCTTTCTCTGTTTCCTTAGTCGTAG
The DNA here is from genome assembly GCA_963989385.1 of Ctena decussata. NCBI lineage: Eukaryota > Metazoa > Mollusca > Bivalvia > Lucinida > Lucinidae > Ctena > Ctena decussata. The sequence continues at coordinate 112,071,861 of OZ022499.1, forward strand.
GCATAGGGTCAAGTCAGGTAATTTCGGACAACGGGTAAATTCGGACATACCATTGCAAACAGTCTCATCAGGATTTTTACTGTTTGCCCAGTTAAAGACCAGGATCACGTCCCCAGGGAAACACATATAAGATTATTGGCCCGTGTTTAATACCTATTACCAGCTTAGTATCTACCACCTTGTTTAGAGGACTTGACACATTTTGTGATTGGAACTCTTTGCTTGTCTGATAAGAATTAGAGGTAAGGGATTTCATTGAGAGTTTGGTACTCAAAATATGGGGTACCCATATACTGGCCTACCTGTCTGCGCTTGACAAGTACCGCTTGGGAAAATATCAGTATCTTACAGCTGCCATCAAATCATCCTTTTCTAGACCTATGCAATTTTAACAGTTACCTTCCTTTTTGAATAAAACTTGCTAAAATTTAGAGGGTCAGGGCAGCGTAGCGCAGTCGGTAGCACGTTTTGACTCAAGAGCCAGAGGTCCCGGGTTCGATACTCGGTCCGGCCACATACTTTCGTTGATGGATTCAATTTTTCGCGTGGTTTTCGCTTGTAAGCTGTTTCTCGGACAATGAAAGAAAATGTGAAATTAAGAAGGAACGATTAAGAATTTCTTACTAGGAAGTGCTATGGAACTTTATTATGATACGGATAATCATAACATTGAACCTAAGGTGAAAATTTCTTGTTGCCTTTGATGATTTTGACTTTTTTCGCTATAACAAAGAAATATTGAACATTATTGCCCACTAATCATACCCCTGGGCCATTTGTTATCAATTGTGACTGAGTATAATAGAGAAGGAGAGACGACTCAAGATTCGTCACGCATGAGTGAATACAGGTATGGGAGGCTTTAATCGCTATTCAGGATAGGATAATGAACAATGGCAAATAGCGCTGAACAAACTCTTAGGAAACAGGCTTTCTACGGTGACGAATACGAGCCATCCTATACACCGTTAGTTGCCATGAAATGCCACAGCGGGCCCAATGAACAGATGGGGAGCGAATGCGACCCGGCACTTATTGCGAGTAATGCGGACGAAGAATACCCGCCAATAGAAACCGCTAATGGGTGTACTGAGAACAACTGGGGGTGCGACGAGGGTGATAATTTCGACCAAACAGCGTATGAAAACGAACTTTTTCACACACATGTAAAGACGGAAGAAAACGAACCTCTCGATTCCCAGATTCCGCCAAATCAAGAATATATATTCAAATTCGACGATTTTTTCGACGATTCTCCACTGGAAACATATATAGAGCGTGTGCTTAATTATACAGAGGGAAAAGAGGGGCTGCTTACGTGGTACAGGAACATTTTAATAAATAATTGTGAGGATTCAGTGAATATCCCTTATACCAAAACGTTGCTGTCACGAGAAAAAGCACAAATAAGAGCAGCAGCGCGTATAAATATGCTAAAGACTGCTACTTTCTGAGCTTATTTATGAACGGGGATATGTCAGCTCCGATCGAAGACATCTTTTCAGGTCGAGGATCTAAACAGTCGTCACGCACTGACAGTGTTAATCATACAATGGATCATTCAAATGCGAACCGTGTTGAGACGACGTCTATGAAACAGCTGATACAGAGTCTTCGTTTAGAGGTCAACGAAATTAAAACGTCCTGCGCTGAAAGTATTAAAGATATGCAATCGAAACTTACTATGATAGAATCAGAAAATAAGAGGCTCTCATCAATTATACAACGGTATGAAAGTGAGTCTCATGCCAAAATAACACAACTCGACTCTATGGTGAAACAAATATCCTCTACTGTGAAAGACTTTGAGGTCATTAACCCATATGAAATAACTGCAAAGCTGAACAACTTAGAAGCGAGCCGAAGGCGCCTTGATAGTGCAGTTAACAAACTGAAGGTCTAAAATGCAAAATCGACAAATAACCATGAAACATACAGGAAGTCGAATGACATTTTACAACACGAAACGACAAATGACCAAGAAGGTCAAATTGACAGTGCGAGAGAAAACTGTTCCTCAGAGTCAAAACAGCTTACATCACAGGGGGCAACCCCAAATGAGCTTCAAAATAAACACGGTGATGAAAATGCAAACAGGTCAAAAACACAAAGCGCTTTAAATTACAGTCCTAACTTCGGACAAAATCGGTAATTCTGAAATTTTTTACTGCAGGTCTGCAGCAACAGGGTGCGACAATATTGAAACAATATATAATTCTTCATCGAAAGAGCGAGGCAATGCGTTTAAAGAACTATGGATGCCAGAGCCTCGTTCAGCAACTACAAACAGACCGCATGTTCAACAGCAGACCGAACCCGGTTGCAAAACAATGCTCGAAGGTCATGAAGTAGCCACCGTGAACAAAAAACAAACTTTATGCGGAATAAAGCCGCAGACGGAAATATCTCAGAAAACTGAAAGTTATGCACATGTAGTATCTAGTGCGCCAAAATCAGATTCTATACACGGGCTGCATCTTTCCACGCGGTGCAATCGTGACAACTCGGGGTATTTGGGCTCGGGTCTGGTGTCGTGCAGGTATGGAAATACTCAAAATACCACGGACTGCATTTCGTCAAGTGGTATGGCAAATGCAAATTTGTTAAGGCAATCTTCTAGATCATTCATTATGGCAAACCAACAGCAAAATTTAAATTCAAACTCAACAGCGCCAAACCCAACAACAAACCAAACTGCTCCCTTGATTAGTCAAGGTAGTCCGCAAACACCATACCCCTTCCAAGCATATCCCGACGTGCCACAGATACCAAATATAAACCAAACCGGTCAAAGTATAACCGTAAACAGTAGTAAGAGTCGAAAAAGTGACAACGATAAAGACCGCCAATATAACGGAAATCCAAACAAAATGGAAGCTAACAGTCGAATCAGTAGTAATCGAAAGGGTTTAAATGCTGTTGTCAGTGATGATGGTGAAACCGACCTAGATGAATCGGGCGATGTCTTTATCGGTGTCTTTAAGAAAAGATATGTCAAATATTATGTTAGCAATATAGATGAACGTTCAACCAGATCTGGTATAATTTCTCACTTTAAAGACAATGGTGTTAAAATACACGAGTTAAATCTCTATCGAAGCCGTACTGACAATTGTTATGCACAAGTAATCGTCGAGAGCAAATTTAAGGATGCTGTCGAATCTGACGCTTTTGTGTGGCCAAGGGGCGTTCGCTGCACATACTGGAGGTCAAGCAAAAGACAAAGAGATAATCGTTTTCGAAGAAAGTAAGTGTCATATGACTATATATGGAAGTGTGGAAATCAAAAGTGTGCAGACATGCTCTAGGTCTATATAGAACCATATCTTTTTGCTTATTTATAATGGGTTTTAGTATTCTGACATGGAACGTTAGGGGTGTTATGTCTTCATCTCTATGTTTAAATGAATTACTAGAAAGTACAAATTGTGATATTGCACTGATTAGTGAGCATAAGCTCCTACCACATAATTTAGAGTTCATGAATTGCCTTAATAATAATTATACCAGTTACAGCCGAAGTGACATTGCTGTTAACTCATACTCTATGTTAAAATGCGGAAAAGGAGGTGTGTCCGTCATGTACAAAAAGTCGCTGGCATCAAGGATAGAGCTGTTAGAGGCTGGCAATGACAGAATAATTGGTATAAAATTAATTATCCCCGCCTCTAAACCTTATTATATCTTCTCTGTTTACTTACCATCAAATAATTATATTAATGACTACAGGGAAGCAATAAACTATCTGCATGAAATCTATACTTACTATACCGAGATTGGTCACGTCGTTCTGGCCGGAGATATGAATGCTAGTTTAGGTCAGCATAATCATATAAATTTAAGCAAATCGAACGAACTAAGACGATTTGTCAGTGATAATTACATCAAAGCAATTAACATTTTACCAGGGTGTAGTGGACCAGACTATACTTACCTGACGGTGAAATCAATGATCGATTACATACTTACCGACGATACGACATCATGGCTGGTGAATAAATGCCAAATCCTCTTTGAGGGAACATTCTCATCAACCTCGGACCATCTTCCTATTCTTTGTGAATTCAATGTTGATACGAATACTGATATCCGGCCCACATCTAATATTAAATGGATAGCGTGGCATAAAGCCACAGATGACGAGCTGAAAGACTATGAGTCAGCCTTGTCAGAAAGATTGGACTATATGACGGATAATAACATACAAACAGCGAGTGATCTCAACTTGTTTGAAAACGAAGTAGTTAACTGAATACTCCAAACAGCATACAATACCTTACCTGTCAAAGCACCAAGTGCATACACAAAGCCATACTGGAATGAAAATATTAAACTTCTCCATAAGAAAGAGCGACAAGAGCGAGTAGAATGGCTCAAAGCTGGTAGTCCTCGAGATAAAACGAATGTTTTATATTCAAATTATAAATATGCTAAAGAACAGTTTAGAATAGCCCAGAGAAGTGCAAGTGAAGAATATATGGAAAAGTCGATAAACGAGATCCAGGATGCCGCAGAATGTGACATACGGCTATTCTGGAAATTAACCAAGAAATTTAAACACAATAGCTCATATTCAAATATACAATTAGTTAAAGATGGGGAAGTGTTGACGTCTTCGGACATGGTACTAAATGCATTCGAAGCGTTTTACAGTGAAATATATACAGCAAAGTCTAAACCAGAGTTTGACGAAAACTATAGACGTCAGATTGAAGCAAAGTATAAAGACTTTGTATGCCAGTCTTCGAATAATATCCAAGAGTTATTAGACAACGAAATCAGCGAACAAGAGCTAGGTTCAGTTCTGGCCAAACTTAGAAAGCTCAAAGCACCTGGCTTGGATTTGATACAAAATGAGCATATATTGTACGGCGGAAACACGCTAAGATTTATATTCCTGAAACTATTTAACAGTATTATGAAGGTCGAAATGGTACCTGACTCTTGGAGGAAAGGTTTAATAATCCCCATTTACAAAGGACAACGCAAAAGTCGGTCAGACATAAACAGTTACAGACCTGTTACCCTGTTGCCGGTGTTCTATAAGGTATATGAAAAGATATTACAAAATAGGATAATAGACTACTTGAGAGTAAACTCCAGTGTGTTTCCAAACAGGCAACAACAAGGATTCCAGCCAAAGCTTAGCTGTATAAGTACAGTATTTAATTTACAGGAAACTATACAAGACAACATTGACCAAGGTAGCTGCACCTACGTGGCTTTTTTGGACATTAAAAAAGCCTTCGATACCGTCTGGCACCAAAACTTACTTGTTAAACTGCATGAGCTGGGAATCTGCGGAAAACTATGGCGAATAATATGCAAATTATATGAAAACATGCTAAGCGCAATTTTTATAAATAGAAAAAAATCAAGCTGGTTCTCAGTGAATCAAGGAGTTCGTCAAGGAGGAGTTTTGTCGACCTTCCTATTCCTAGTTCACAACAATGATCTTCTTAATGATATTGAGAAAAGTGGCAAAGGCTCAAAAGTAGGCTCTACGGATTGCAGCTGCCCAACCTATGTTGACGATATCGCATTAGTAGCAAACTCGCCGGGAAATTTGCAAGTATTAGCATCAAAAGCGTATCGCCATTCATGCACGCGCCGTTATGAAGTTAATGTGGACAAGTCATGTGTCATTATATTTGGTACAAACTATAGGACGACGCACCAACCTATCAGCATACGACTAGGAAATGCGATCATCCCACAGAAACAGTCGGTTACCCATCTCGGGGTGCGTCAAGAATCGAACCGTTCGTCAACCATCAGAACTAGAGAAGCTTGCACGAAGGGCAGATCAGTATTTTACAGTATGGCAGATATTGGCGTGCGACCATGCGGCCTTAACCCAGACATATCAATTGATCTTTACAAGAAAGTTGTAATACCGACAGTACTATATGGTTGTGAAATATGGAACAATCTGAAACAGTGCCACCTGACTGAACTAAATAGATTTCAACGAATGGTAGTTAAAAAATCACAAGGCTTTCATCTATATGTTAGGTCCGACATGTGTGAAGCAATGGTCGGTTTATTTAGACTGCAAGCCGAAGTTGACAGACGGAAATTATTGTTTCTAAGATCCTTATGCGACTGTTCGTACAACACAGTGTCAAATCAATTATTCCTTTTTAAACTGTTCATGTTCCTGGATCACGGGACTGACTCCGGATTTGCTGTTGATATCATCCGGATAATGTCTACATATAACTTACAACATTTTCTCTACGAATACGTACAAACGTTACACTTCCCAAACAAGCGAACATGGAAAACTGTTGTGAATAATGCGATATATCAATATGCGCAATCACAGTGGTACCAGAGGATACACAATGACAGTGACTTTACAATACTTCGTCAGCTACAACCGAAAATAGGGATTGCGTCCGTATATGTTATGGGCAAACTGATTAAAGACAAAACCCTTATTGCGAATATAGCTAGATTATGGGTAAGAAACCTACAGTCCAACATACATGTCATCTCTGTGGTAAAGTTCAAACAAATATGTTAATTCATTTAGTAGGGGAGTGCATATACACAAGACAACAATTAACTATGTTCTATGTTAGAGGCCAGCAGTGTTTTGGGCAGAATGTAGCCCATGAGCTGGCATCATGCACCGCATTCAACTTACTGGTAAAATTATTAGGTCTGACGTTTGTCTCAGAAATAAGCCCGAGCGCGGTGACCAATCTCGGAATAGAATGCTTTATGCTGCTGAAACGGTTAACAAGAGGTCTACCTTTGTACTGACCTGATTTTCTGGACGCGTTTAGTGAATATACTACATGTTTGGTATTTGGCACAACTACGTAGGCTGTCCCAGTGAGCGCGCTGTGTTGAGACTTCAGCTTAGCGTAGGCGTGACGTCACACGTCTCATCAACGTTGATGTTGAGTTGTTCTAACATTGTGCGCTGACTGGGGGATTACTTGTGGTTGTATTGGAAATAGGTGTAAATATGTTCTGGTTGCTGATGTTGATTCCATTTTGTGTTCATTTTTGTTAGTACATGTATATGCAATCATAGCTATGTAAATCTCCTTAGGAGGAAATAAAGATAGAATAGAATAAAAAAAGGCTATGTGCTAACTCCTTGCAATATTAAATTGCTTTATTTGTTACAGTAGTAAGTGATATACACAGATAAATTTACAAAATTATATATTCACAACATAAAGCATTACTGGTTATAGATTGTGTATTTCATGTTTTCAGAAACAAATATTTTAACCAAGTTTCGTTAGACAATATGTACTAATTTCATAATTAACAGTACAAGTTTTGAGAAAATGCGTTTTCTTTTCGATATTTGGTATGAAAAATAATCTTCAAATTAAAATGCAAATAACCTGTTTCCTAACGGCCTGTAAGAATATCGATTTTGACCACGTGTGTCATGTGATCATGTACAGGTATTTTTCTTATACGTGCACGTGATTTTGACGTATGAATAAATTATTTTTGCCCAATAATGCGATATCAAGCGCGGTTCGCATTCGTTTAAAAAGTTATTTTCTTTTTTGTTAAAAGTCGCTTTTCACAAATATTATTATCTAAACTCTATTTCAAATGTATAATTACAGCATGTCGGAGGTATTGCATGAAATATTTCATCAAATCGATTTATTATTATTATTATCAAGGGAGGAAAATCTTTTAACGCATTACCAGTAGAATGACATCTGCGTGCGGTTATGATATGTATAATTTTGCTGCTCTTTGAAAGTAAAAAATGACAATATTCTGATTTTCTCCTCGCCCATACAACGTTCCTTCTTAAAAACAAAACTTAGTACAGAGCTTTTTTTCTAGGTCTTTGCTATTTTAGTTGGCACTTGCAGAAAAAAATTACATGTAACAAGGCTTTCAAAATATTCCCCACTCTCCACCACTCTTCACTTGTTACAGTAGTAAGTAATTAATTGTCACTTATATGATGACAGAAAACAAATATTCAGTATTAGCTGGTAATGCTTCATAAAAACAGAAAGTTAGAATTTTAATCAATGCCAAAACAGAATAAAAAAACTACTACATATATAAACACAACCAGCTTGTAATCTAATTAATTCTGCTGAATTCTGTGTTGAACAGACAGCATGTTTATCACCGGCAGCAGATGGTTAACCTTGATGGGAAGTAATGAAACAATTATAAATAATAACCTATTAAATTGGTGATAATATGGTCCCCCGATGTGCCGTATCTTGGCCTTTAATTTTGTTTTAATTACAAAAGACTGACATATAAAGGAAACAATGTCACTGTTAGAATTTACCCCGCTGTCCGAATTTACCCAACTTTACCATACCGCCTTGATTGCTTTGTGACCATTGAATTAACCTTTTCATCCGGGTTCAAATAATCGGCCTTACAATAACAATTGAACAGTACACCAGTGTACATGTAGTTGTGAGGATGGCTAGAGCTGTGCCCGTTGGGTATAAAGTCCCAGGGACCGCTTCGGTAGCCAGAGTGGTCTAGTCGGGTCGATGAAATTGTAAAGGCGACTGGGAATCTTTTATTCCTTGAATCTTTATTACTATTATTATTATTATTATTATTATAATGTTAATTATTATTATCTTCAAATTATTTTACTGTATGAAATATTTCCTTTCCTCTGCATATTCTGTATGTTACTTTTGTCTGCCTTTCTCTGGTACATGTATTTATCTTTTCTCTTCTGCATCACCCCGACACATAATGGTCAATGCTGATAGAGTGTCGTGCAACATAGACAATTAACATAGACATCCTACCAGTATACATTAGCACAAAAATCTAGTTCTATATACTGATGTCCTCCAAGATGGCCGCCGCGCATGCATATGACTACTTTTCCTTAAATGCAAATGAGGTACTATAAAAAGAAAGTAGGTCATCCAAGACGGCGCCCGTTTGTTTACATTTAAAGAGACGCCTGTACTACTAATGACTATACTTTCAGGGGAAGAAACTCTTTCATTTTCATTTTGCCTCCTTTCTCATTAGGGGTCAACTCTTAAAGAATTTGCTCCTATAGGAGCAACTTCTTTCCTTTAGGAGTAGACCCCCCCCCCATTTTGAACGGACCACTTCGTCTAGCGAAGTATCAGGAAGTCATGGAAATTGTTTCCCTTTGAAAACATGGCGAAAAATCATGGAGGTGTACCCATACACCTTAAATCATGTAAACCAAACGTATCTGTCCGCACGTACATGTGCCAGTGGCAGACTGGTATCAATTCTTGATCTTGCTGTCACTTCAAAATCCGTTCCGTTAGCAGAAACGATTGTGACGTCAGCACACGTCCGTGACATCACAAATGGAGCTACCTGTATTTTATTTAACTCTGTTATGAACATGCCATTCAGTGCTTTGTATTTCTGAAAGAAATAAGATAGGTTTACGTAGATTTAGCTTGTCGTTTGACGTATGAACAGTATATTAATGTCCAGCAGTTTCTAATAGAAAGGCTGGAACTTTTGCACCTGGATTTCTATTGTACGAGGGTCATCCAGTAAAAAGTGGGACTTGTTTGATATTTTACGAGCCCTACCCCGCTACTTAAAAAATTTTACCTTCATTTGCAAGACCAGTATCTCACATCCCTTTAATATTATGTTTCATCAAATTTTGCCAACAACTTATTCGGCTATGGATCGAAATGTAAGGCACCAGATAAGTCATTGGCCGGGCTTTTCTTCATAACTCAACCACACAAACAGGAAATAAAGTCTGGCATGGTATCCAAACATATTTTGACATGTTCTATATTTGGTTGTATTACGTTTTAATATTGCTTATACCATTTGATCTATAGATTAGCCCATTGACGGGTGACTGCCTAGCAACCAGTCTATTCCAAGAAATATGACATTGAGTAGTATGCCTGATTTTCTGTTGCTAAGCAACACAAAGCACATCAACCGTATGTTTCTTCAATATGTGCATTGCAATTTATGTGGTATATCTCATTGTTTAGAGTTAAGTGCTTGCCATAATATAACTTTACTTTTAATTTATGATACCTGTTTCACGCCCACCCCCAATTACAATGCTTAAGTTTTGCAATTTTTTCAGTTTTTAGACTAAAATTCCTAGCTTTTTCGACAACTTCAGTCCAAAATGAGTTATTTTCACAAAGTCTGATCCAAAAGTAGTATGGTATAAAACAAAATATTTTTGGGCTTAATAGGAAGGTTCCATTAACCATGGCAACCATTTTTACAAACATGGCCAGGAGTTTTTCCCTTGCCTTCTGTCGTTGCTAGGCAACAAGAAATCAACAGGCAGATAAAAATTTGGGATGCTTTGTTGTATGCACTATAAGATTTATCTCACGCAGTGGTCATATTTTCGATATGAAAAACGTAAAGAGTCACAAATTATAAATAAAGTCCCGCTCTTTATTGGATAACCCTCGTATATGTATTTCGTAGGTACATTATTGAAATGACGTCGTGCCAAAGGCGATGCAACGTTAGTCGTGACGTTGCGCCGACGTTGGTGAGACGCTGTTTTGTTATTGTATTCGCTGGGAGTTTTTTATTACTGTTTACTAGAAAAGGTGTTTGTAAAACACTTTGCCCCCAACCATATGCCTGATCCTAAAAGGGCATGGTCAGTACTAGAAAATATTGATGAAAATCATTCAAAAGTCAATCAGTCAACATACTTATCACCTCCAATCAGTTTCAAACCTCAGCTCAAATACTTTTCTAGATATCTAGCTGCCATGTTTTAAATGTCAAAATTTTCAAAGGGACCTAACTCGAAAAAAAAATTGATGAAATTTGTTCGTAAGTTAATCACTTTAATCAACTCATCACCTCCAATCAGGATACCAAGTTTCAAGTCCCTACCTCAAAAATGTTTGAGATATCTTACTGACAAGGTGAAATGCCAAAATTTTCAAAGGACAATAACTCCAAAAACAATTGATGGACTTCATTCAAAAGTTTACTAGTTCATCTACACATCAGCCCTAATAAGCTGGCAAAAGTTCAACCCCTAACTGAAATACTGTTTGAGATATCCTTCTGACAAGGTTGAAATGCCAAAAGTTTTAAAGGGCCATAACTCCTATAAAAATTGACAAATATTGTTCAAAAGTTCATCACTTCATCAACTTATCATCTCCAATAAGCTGGTAAAAGTTCAAGTTCCTAGCTAAAATTCTTTTTGAGATATCTTGCTGACAAGGTTTCATTATGAATCTTTCTCAAGGGGCATTACTCCAAAAAGGGAGACAACTCGGACAAGAAAATAAATAAGGATCAGCTATTTTGATGAAAAATCCATGTGAAACAAAACTCTAGCATGCACGGTTCCTAAGATATAGTATGCGTGACGAACGGACAGACGGACGCACGGACAACCCAGAGGGTTGAAATGCCAAAAGTTTTAAAGGGCCATAACTCCTATAAAAATTGACAAATTTTGTTCAAAAGTTCATCACTTCAACAACTTATCATCTCCAATAAGCTGGTAAAAGTTCAAGTTCCTAGCTAAAATTCTTTTTGAGATATCTTGCTGACAAGGTTTCATTATGAATTTTTCTCAAGAGGCATTACTCCAAAAAGGGAGACAACTCGGACAAGAAAATAAATAAAGATAAGCTATTTTTGATGAAAAATCCATAAGTGAAATTTCAAACTCTAGCATGCACGGTTCCTAAGATATGGTATGCGTGACGAACGGACAGACGGAAGGACGCACGCACGGACAACCCAGAAGCAATATGCCCCCTCAACTTCTTCGAAGATGGGGGCATAAAAAGCTATTCGCGTGCATCATGTATGTACTGGAGCAAGGTGATGGCTCTGTTTTGATTTCAAGGACTTACTGTCCTTAATTCTGTTACTCGCTTAACACTTTTATGAGTAGGCCTATACATGTCACGGTCTTGAACTCCTCTACATTGTGCATGTGTATAGAACTACTTCAAGCATTCAATGCATCATTCTTCGATTTCCTTTCGTTGACTGGGCGGCGCTGTTGGAGACTTGCCATTCAACGTCAAAACCGAGCAGTCCACATGAAAAATCGGTAAAGTAGCATGTTCATGAGTTGTTACGCATAATTGGCAGATTAAAAATGCCTGGTGAACGCTATCGGTCATCGCAAATGATAAACAGTTTCCATACACACTGCGTCGAAACGACGTCGGAGGAACGTCGTCGCAATGTTATGACGTTTTATTGACGTGTATACAAGGTTGTTCCGATGTCATAACGTTGCATCGACGGCGTCTCAACGTTGTTTAGACGCTGTCTGTATGCTGGGTTAAAAAGAAAAAAGAATACTGTTGTGCGATCTCCGATCATTCCGTGCCCTTTGTAAAGGTGAGCTTTGTTGTGCGCGAGTGAGCATAAAAATCATTACCGCATTATACCGCCTTAGAAAATATACTCGTCGAAGGTAAGGTCAGACATAAGCAACGCCCAGTCAACGAAAGGAAATCGAGCTTTATACTCGATAGTGAAAGCACTTAAAGCATAAAGAAAACCTGTCAAATTCGAACTTGCATCAGCCAAAAAGTCAAAATAAAACGCATGCTACAATGCATCAACAAGAACAATACCATCCTTTTCAGCCACGTGCACAGACTTCTTATCCAGCACAAGTTCTAATGCTAAACGGCAGGGTTAAACCTTAAAGCGCCACATAGCAGACGACAAAAATTACGCCCACAAAATTTAAAAACAAGAAGTTGCGTCCATGCTATATCATACTAAGAATTCAAAGACTAGAGGGAAAATAGTGTAGTCCCACATGAGGCGACTCATTATGAGCCACCTCAACTGGACCTATGTTGTTTGCAAATGAAACTGTTTTCATCATTCTGGCGCTATACCAGTCTGGGGACTTATGGATTTCCATCACACACTTTTGTGACGGTTAACCATGCATTTTAAATGAACTGACACGATGGCTTTCCATAACATAATTACTAAATTTTTTATCACAAGATGTCACTACATGTCTGAAGGATGAAACGTGACAGATAGCCATTACGTTAGTTTCTTCTGGCTTATGGCTGACCATAAAAAATCAAAGGGCCAATAGCCCTGAAATGACAGATTCTATCAGAATAAAGTCAAGCTTTGTCGGCTTAAAATAATTTCAAACTTCAGCCCTGTTGCGCGTATATGGTCCATCTCTAATAACGTAAATAAGTCATTAAGCGCAAATTACTTCATGCACCTGCCAAAGTTCTATCTCTTGTACACAAGTATTTTCTGAATTCTGACAACGGTTACTGGTTTTCACTGACTTGTAAGCACTCAGTGTTTGCGGTATTTTGCATTACCTATGGACCTCGAGGGTGTCCACTCCAATGTTTACAACAACGCAGTTCTATCAATAGCCATCGATAAACACACAATGACCGTATGATGTTCAGTAGATGTGGATAAACCTACATTACATTCTGTGCAATGATTGACGTGCTCGGAATACTGTTTTAGGCAAATGTACAACTGTAAAACATTTTTTTTTTGTTTTCATTGCTTATTTTTCTTAGCGGCAGCTAATTTATGTTACTTGATAAAAATATGAGGGGCGCTTAAAAAGACAGGTGCGCTTAAAGGGGGCGAATACGGTAATTGGCGGATTGATTTTTAATATTCAGTTAATATTCAGTTTGTATTCGTTATATTTTTTGACCGCTAATATCATTGGTTTGGTTCTTATCATTTTACAGAACTGCATAAATAATTATACCTGCACAAGAATATGCTATAAGTTCTCAATTAACTTCATACAAAACCAGGCGTTTTTTAGCGAAAAGAACTTATGATCATTTCATTTCTGAGCGGAAGAATACAGCTGTGAAAGTCACTTTCCAAAATACGCTTGTGATAGTACTGAATAACTGATAGAATCTGTCATTAAAAACCTCTGAGAAACTGGTGCAAAACCTTGAGTAACTCATACAATTAGCATCGGCTGCAACAAGACAAGCATTGTAGAAAATTTTGATCGTAACAGAATAGAAAAAATAGAAAGTAAACCTGTATTTTTCTTGGAAATAAGCCAAATACACACCAATATTTACCTAATTTTGACCATCATTCTGTAGAAATAACCAATATACAGACTCTTTATACTTAGAATAGATACAGGCTGGACCAAATATCTATTTTGATTTTAGTGAGTTGGACTGAAAAATGTAAGGAATATGGCTGGCCATCACAAAAGTGCGTGTAAAGGGCCTGATATTGTATTGCCCAACCAACTTACGTGCAAAGCATCAAATACTTCAAATAAAGCCTTGTATAAATGCCATCTGTTAAAATTAAACGTTTTGTCCTGTATATCTCTTTTAAACCCAACCAATCCAAGCCTGTGAAAAGATATACAAAAAATGCAAAAGGAAAAAAAAACATACAAAATTTACATGTTACACGCAAAATGATCCATTTATATATGCAATCCGTTTTCCTGTCCTTATCCAATGAGCCCGTTCATCTATAGTTTCAGGTAAAAACAGCAAAACTAACTACATGAAACTACAGGTGAAATGACTTATTGTCTGTGGTAGGCTGGATATGAGCGGAAAGAGGATTGCCCAGGCCAGTAGCTCAAAGGGCCAATATGGAGTTGTCTGAACCGATAACCCTGGATATATAATAACCCCTAAATAAAATCCCTGCAGCCTCATTACAACAATAAGTCTAGCAGTTCTTCTGGGAAAAAAACGGGTTGGTGAGGCGGTACAAATGTGGTGCCATAAAATATAAGACGTTTAGGGAAATACAATGTAAATTTTACAGAAAAATAGTACTTGCCCTGGATGGATGGATGGATGGACGGATGGATGACTTGCGATTTTACGTCCTTTTTAATAGTATTTCAAGCATATCAGGACAGTGAAAAACGGGGTTCCATTGAAAACGGGGTATTCAATCTTTAAATTGAGAAGATTCCCGCCTAAAGTGGAACTCGAACCCGAGACAGCTAGATCAGCAGGCCAGCGCTTAATCTATTGAGCTACCGGGACTCCAACTTGCCCTTGAGTTATTCATCAATGAGATATTTGTGCCCTAGAGTGTCCAATAAAAAACAATAGCAGACAGTGCAGACCAGATCAAACGCCGAAAAATGCGACGTCTGATCAGGGTCTGCACTATCACGGCGGTAATACCTATTTGTCTACCTTTGCTTTCAACCGAGTCATTCAATTACCATGCATGCAAAAGTGGCTGTCGACCGAGACAATCGACAGCAGTATCAGTTCGGTCGACAGCCATTAACAATAGTACCATTTACCGTTATTGGTAATGTTTACGATCGTATTCTCGGTCGAAAGCCATTTTGCACAGTACAGACGCGGTCGAAAGCACAGGTAGCCAAATTGCTATTACCTCTGTGACTATACGCATAAGACAATTTTTCTCCTTAAAGTAAAAAAAACCCTGATACCCCTTTATTAACAAATGGACTTATCCAATTTATAAGGACAGAAGAATCCACTAAGCATAAATGGGGTTAATATTTTTACTCGGAAAGAATGTTACCTGTTAGGTAGATGTAGATTTACAGTATACGTCGGTTGCCATACCCACCATTCGGTGCCTGCGTCAGTGTCCTACAACATAAAATCCAATAGCATCGGTGAGCAACAGTTCAACGATAAAAATAAAAACATAAAGATCTTTCAGTTATCAAAACAGTTGCACATTGTTTTTTTTTTGTTTTTTCTTTATTAAATAAATGATTTATTTCTATTCTAACACTGTAATATCTAAAACTTCAAATTCCAGCCATTCAACTGATACTCGAACTAAGTATTCACTTGAGAGACGCTCTCAGTTAAAGACACATTTTTTTTCTTTAAGAAAATGGGGTGGCACAATTTGATCACCCACAATAAACAGTACTTAGGGCTATAGCTTACATCACAGGCTTATCTTATGTAGATGATTATGAGGGGAATAAGCCAGTAACTGTATGAGGGGGGGGGGGGCTAATATGGGGAAAATGCTGCATCTACTTTGAGAAAAAATAAGTAGATAAGATAAAATCCAGTTATTAATTCATGATAAACGAAACCTGTATTTGCTATTTGCTAGTTTGTCTATCGCCTTTCCGTTTCATATATTACAAAATATGTGTCAATATTGGAAAATTTGATGGGGCTTAGATATCTCAATGTATCAGCATATTATTGTTACACTTTGCAAAATTCGTATTTAGAATAAATAACAAATACAATTTTTACCTTTACATACTGTCCATTGACTATTTTAAAATGATACTCTGGCCTGTAAAAGAAATAGCCTCAAACAAATCACTCAATACATGATAAAACACAAGGCTGAGTTTCTGATCAAATTCATGGTTTTCCACAATATAGACTAATGTTCACAAATTCTCAATATTAACTCATAAAGACATATAGAAGATCTCTTTTTAGGTGCATGGGTATACTTTCAGGGGACATAACTCATTTTAATTTTGCCTTTATTCTCAATACAGGTCAACTCTTAAAGGAAAGGTTATGATCCCAGAGGAGCAAAATCTTTCCTTTAAGATTAGACTCCGTTTGGTAGGGGAATCAAACAGGAATCTCCTTTTGAAAAAAATGGCGAAAAACATGGAGATGTATCCATACATCTTTCAGAGTGCAAAACCAATAAATGAAGCTTTATTCAGATCTACATCAGAACCTGGACAGTTAACTGTCGATACATCAGGGATACAGTTATTACCTAGGGAAAACACGGGCTTATCTAGGGGTCACGTCACAATACCACAATAAAATGTTTTGCTGAGAACTGCGAATACTTATATCAGCCTGCGTCGTCTTCGTTGTCACTGATGTTACATGCATGCAAATGAGAAACAAACAGTTTTAAAATTATTAGCAATACCTACACATGAAGATCAAAGTTTAGGGCGTCTTACTATACATTTGATGGTTGGGGCTCATTAACCAGTCACGCCGGTGATTATTCTGTGTTTTTTTTCTAATAAAGATGGCAAACTCGACTGAGCTGAAGCTAAATATACAGACCTGAGAGAATGCAGTAACCCTGAGCGCTCAAGAAATATATCCATGCTTATCTAACCTTCAAGCAAAACGGTTCCTAGACGGAATAAACAACAACATGCATACCTGGCAAAAATCATAAACCAAGCTTCGTCTACACTTGGGGTCGGGTTCTGTCTGTCGGTATACTGAGCCAGTGCATTAAAACTGAACGACCACTCAACACTCCAGAAGGTTCCTAAAGCAGTACAGTATATATAATCCAAGTGCGTGCAGTCTGACCTTAGTCTGAACTGTTCATATCAATCTGCTTATTCCGACAAACCTCTTAATTGCAACTTGACATTCTTATGCTAAATTTGAAAAAATTTGATTGGTCGACAGTGAATGAAAACAGCATCGTAAACGACTGCGTAATACCCCACCACTGCAAACCTTTCATAGTTTTTCTTTCTCATGATTTCATACTAGTATATAGCTCCAGGACTGAGGCAGATAAGTAACCCCCTTGTGATAGAATTTTAACCATCATTAGAAGCTATTATTGCTTTGACCATTTTTTACATGTTTCATAAAAATCCCTTTCAGTTCTGACTTTATACAGACTTTTTCATGATTTGTTATATGCATATAGTCCTGTGTCAGGGACAGATAGTCCCCCCCCCCACAAACACACCTCCCCCCCCTCCCCCCCTCCCCCCCAACCAAGACAAAATTTTGATCATAAAAGGAATTTTGATAATTTACTGCAAGTTTCCAGACAATCTCTTTCAACTCTGATTTTATAAAATTTATTTCTTTTCATGTTTTTATACATGTATATATGCCCCTGGCAGGGGAGATAACCCTGCTGGACTAAATACTGGCTGTAAAATAAAGCTAATGTTACTTATATCATTTTTATAAAATTTCATAAAGATATACCAAAAATCTGATTTTATATGGATGTTTTTTTTTCATGACTGTATGTAGGTATATAGCCTTTTATCAGGGGCAGATAACCCCTGGGGTCAAAATTGTGATCATGACAGAAAGTTTATATTGTTTTGATAAACTGCATCAAGTTTCAGATAAATCACTTTCAACCCTGATTTTATACAGAATTTTTCATGATTTTATACACGTATATAGCCCCAGGGGCAGTTGCCACACAGACACACGGATCCTGGTGGACAAAATTCTGCTATCAAGAGAAAAAAATCATATTATTTCAATCATTTCTGTGAAATTTCATCATGATATTTCAAAGTGTAAAGGAAAAACGGACCAAAAATTACTTATGCCACATTGACAAGGGCAATAACTATGTCGCAAGATGGTGAAATTCGCCCATTAACAATCCCAACCGCGATATTCCCAAGACCAATTCATACGCCAAGTTTGAAGAAAATTCGTTAATAAATACTCAAGTAATCGAACGGAAACGAAGTGCTCACGGACGGACGGACAGACAGACGGACATACAGATAGACAGCCATACGTACAACGGACGGACAGACACACAGACAGTCAGCGGTAAAGCATAATACGCCGCCACTAACGTGTGGTCTCACGACAAAATTTTGATCACAAAAGGAAGTTATATTACTTTGATAATTTACTACAAAGTTTCCAGACAATCTCTTTCAACCCTGATTTTATGTAAGTTATTTATTTTTCATTTTTTAATATTACCTTTTTGTTTGTTTTTTTATACATGTATATATGCCCAATTGGCAGGGGAGATAACCCTGCTGGACTAAATTCTGGTTGTAAAATAAAGGTTATGTCACTTATATTATTTCTGTGAAATTTCATAAAGATATACCAAAAATTCTTTCTGTGAAATTTCATCATGATATTTCAAAGTGTAAAGGAATAACGGACCAAAAATTACTTTTGCCACATTAACAAGGGCAATAACTCTGTCACAAAATATTGAAATTTGCCCATTAACAATCCCAACCGAGATATTCCTAAAACCAATTCATATGCCAAGTTTGAAGAAAATTCGTTAATAAATACTCAAGTTATCGAAGGGAAACGAAGTGCTCACAGACGTATGGGCAGACAGACAGACGGACAGGCAGACAGCCGTACGTACGACGGACGGACAGACAGACACACAGACAGCCAGCGGGAAAACATATTACGCCGCCACTAACGTGTGGCCTCAAGACAAACTTTTGATCATAAAAGGAAGTTATATTACTTTGTTAATTTACTGCATGTTTCCAGACAAACTCTTTCAACTCTGATTGTATATATAAAAAAAAAAAAAATCATGTTTTTATACATGTATATATGCCCGTGGCAGGGGAGATAACCCTGCTGGACTTAATTCTGGTTGTAAAATAAAGCTAATGTTACTTATATTATTTCTGTGAAATTTCATAAAGATATACCAAAAATCTGATTTTACATGGATTTTTTTTCATGATTGTATACATGTATATAGCCCTTTATCAGGGGCAGATAACCCCCTGGGGTCTAAATTGTGAAATGACAGAAAGCTTATATTGTTTTGATTAGCTGCATTAGGTTTCAGGAAAATCACTTTCAACCCTGATTTTATACAGAATTTTTCATGATTGTATATAGTATATAGCCCCAGGGGCTGGAGTAGATAACCCTGGTGGACAAAATTCTGCTAACAACAGAAAAAATATATTATTTCAATCCTTTCTGTGAAATTTCATCATGATATTTCAAAGTGTAAAGGAATAACGGACCTTCTTTACAAAGATACATTATGTGTATCTTCTATGGGTAAGGATACATACTATTAGAGGATATTTGACTTTTTCGGTGTACATTGTAAGATCGATTTTTATTTCATCGAGTGAACACCAAAAGCAGTATTTTTACGAGAGGCAAAGCCACGAGTGAAATTACTACTTTTGGTGTTCATGAGTGAAATAAAATTCATCTTACACTGAAAAAGTCAAAGGACCTCTGACAGTATCAGTGCATATTTGCCTATTTTTCGACAAATTATTGCACCTTCCTCGGGCAGCAAAAGTTGAAATATTTGGCATTAATATGTAGACTTATGTACTATAAAGACATTTTAACAGTATTTTTGAAAAATTATCATGCCTCTAGACTAACTTAAACAGATTTTATCAAGAGGGGTAGGGGAATTTTTCAGTCTCTGAAAATAAGTCCATTTTTTTTTCGGTTTTCTAATATATTGAAATTTTAATTGATAACTATGCTAAAACTGACGTACACACTACTGTTACTGATATCATGCAATATTTTTTTTCAATAATAAGGACTTTAACCTATTTTTAGATATAAAGGGTGTAAGTACCCCACCCACTTTTTCAGTTTTTCAGCTGTAGACTATCTTTTCCCCCCGTGCCTCAGCAAGCCACTCACATATAATGTGTATTATGATAGTACACACATACATGCAAAGTGGCTAGCTGAGGCACGGGGGGAAAAGTATCTTTAAAAAACTTTTCCTGTTTCCATTATTTTAATTATAAAATTTAGCTTTTCCCACCAAAAATTGAAGTCTATGTGCTAAAAAATCAGAAATTAAATTCATAGCCAGTTAGGGGAAGTTGAGAGCAACAAATTTCAAGAGAAATTCTTGGGTATACCAAAAATTTAATTTTGACTAATTTTATAGGCAAATTAACATTACAACCGTCAGAGGTCCTTTTCTATTTCTTTTATATATAGAATCAATATTTTTGCAATTCTGTTTATTCAAGAGCACAGTTTATTCAGAAGCTCAATTTTTTTCTAGCCATTTTGCGTCAAATTTGATGCTTCCAGCGCATTTATTGGATATGTTATTTGTTGTAAACATGTGTTTGCAACTGAAAAATGGCTTCAAACATCATTTTGATAAACAGATCTAAAAAAAAATGCCAAGAAAGAATGCCTACAGGAGACTTAGGCGGCCTGACGTTGCGTGCAGTAACAAGTTTACGTTGGCGCTGTAAGTGACGTCATTACCGTCGTAATGACGTGCAAACATGCGTGAAGCCAGATAAGATTTAGCCAATCAATCACAAAAACTTGAGGCTATTTCACAAAAATCCTATTACTGAAACAGTGAAATCGAAAGTGATATTTCACTGTTTGAAACAGTGAGATTATCAGTTTCGATTTCACCGAGAAATCCCTATAATTCACTGAAAAGTATAAAAGAAACACCTTCTTTGACTGAGTTGCTTCCTGTGAACAAATGGTCGAAATTCCTAGGTATGTGGTTTCAAAGTGCAAAACCTGCGAAATTATGATAATATGTCTATTGTAGCTTGCTGTATTTGGATTAAGCACAGGCAGTGGCATAAGGTAAGGTTCCTTCCAAAAGGGAGCCTACTCTTAAAGGAAAGAATTTGCTCCTAGGGGAGCAAATTCTATCCTTTAAGAGTTGACCCCCGAATTGAAGAGGAAGACAAAAGCGGAAATGGCAGAGTTGTTTCCCATCTGTTGTGCATCTCCTGAGGGAGGGATTCACCTACCGGGAAGCAAACAGTATTCTGCGGAAGTTGTATTCGGCCTAACGATACGATGTATTCATACACCTAAAGCTCTTTAGAAACCTGTGATTCTTAGTCAGTTATGTTAAGCCTACCTTTTCCATTTGGGTCGTTTATGACGCCGTCAGTAAAAGTCTTTTTCTCTTGGTCGCTGAACCAGGCACTGTCCGCCATGTTTTCTCCGCCTGGGCACTGTGGGCCATCAATGTAGGCCTTTTTTAATCGAAGATCCCATGTCACATTCTTAACGCTGATCTGCATCTCTTTGTAGCTATAATGGAAACATACAACCATTTTAACATCAAAGTCTTATCTTAACTGTCCTATTGTGGCGACATGATTTTAGCGGGTTTTGGTTCCCATTCATTTAGATTATTTGGTTTTTCGCAGGTTCCCGCTGCATCGGACATCTCCTCCCTGATGACCTTGTCTGAAGCTTTTCTCGAGATACAGGGGTTGAGGTGGCTTGGTGGGGGTGTAGGGCAGGGAGGGGGGGGGGGTGTGCGCTCGCGAATCAATAGATGGGCGTCTCTTACCTAATGTCTGCAGCTAGTGTCTCGCAGAAGGCGTCAGTAAGTGTGGCTCGTAGAGGCTTGCCGAAGTTTGCGCGTTATTATTTGTTTTTTTTTCAAAGTTTTGAGATTTAACGACACTGAAGACGTAAAATACAGAAACGCGAGACTGTCGCACCAACTTTGGTAAAGGTACGTTCATATACATGTATTATAAAGTTATAAAAATCACATATAATTAAACGATATTCGGTTGCGATAAAGGTTCCTATGGACTTAAATTGTGACAGTTGGCGTTATTCACTTTCGCTATTCGCAAGAATGCCTTGCGTTCTCCTGATTTTAGAATGTCTTGCGTTCTCTTGTTCTTAGAATGTCTTGCGTTCTCCTGTTTTTAGAATGTCTTGCGTTCTCCTGGTTTTAGAATGTCTTGCGTTCTCCTGTTTTTAGAATGTCTTGCGTTCTCCTGTTTTTAGAATGTCTTGCGTTCTCCTGGTTTTAGAATGCCTTGCGTTCTCCTGTTTTTACATCAATCTGGTTTTACCGAAATCGTTCATTGCACTTTTTACGAAGCCCACGAAGTGAAGTGTCACACATTTAGTAATTAAATATATCGAATTACTAATTTGATAAATGCACTCATTAGTCGTATTAAGTACATGAATTTCGATGTTGACATTAATATGATTTTGCATTTCATAATTTGGTTTGAATCTAAAAGTGGGCATAGTACCGTTACAAGCATGTAGCCGTGGATATGGACTCCTATAATCCGGGCCATTATTTGATATCAATCATCTGACAAGACATGCATAGACTAGGGTAGAGTCGGGTAATTTCGGAAATGGGGGTAAATTCGCACATACCATTGCAAACACAGAAAATCCATCAGGATTTTCACTGTTTGATCAGTTATCTTTATTTTAGTTCCAAACAACTGACATATAGAGGAAACAATGTCACTGTCCGAATTTACCCGCTGTCCGAAGTTACCCGACTCCCCCCTAGAGTAAATCCAACAAGCAGAAAATACAGAATGATCTTTTCGCTCCTCGTTTTTTTTCTCCGCATTAGATCTATTAATATTTTAATAAAAACTAACAATAAACATACTTATGCATGCTTCCATCTGGTACAGCATATACCTAAAAGATAGAAAGAAGAACAAATGAGCCGAGATACCATTTTGTGTCTTATGGCACGTGCGAATAATAAAACTAGATATGCCTGCACATCTGTGGACAGTAATGTGTACGGGGAAACTGCCATATTTTACCGCCACTTTTTACAAATCGAACAACTTTTGTGGCATAATAATTTTTGTGACATAATGCCTGTATACTTACTTGAGGGAGCAAATACTTTCTTTTGTAAGAGAATCCCCCAATGAAATAGCCGACAAATTATTCTTGGTAAGAATTACCTGCCCTGGGGGTCTCCCCATTCATCTTAACCCACTTTTGCCTAGTGTCCCATAAAAGGGACAATGGCAAACAGTGCAGACCCAGATCAGACGCCAGAAGACGCGTTGTCTGACCTGAGTCAACACTATTTGTATAAGACAAATGGGTAATTATCCTATAAATAAAATTATATAAGCCTGACAAATGGACTCATCCAATTTATAAGGACAAAAGAGTAGTAGTCCACCAGACATAAATGCGTGAATCCTGGTTCTCTCTTTCACAACAGAGATCTAGAGCTCAGTGGTTGATGCGCACAGAGACAAAAGATCAGACTTTGCGAGAGAAGAAGCTAAAGTACACCCCTGGTTAACTATGTATAAACAAATATACAAAGGCTGTTACGAAACGAAAAAGAGTTGTTACGAAACAAAATAGAGGCATAGTTACCAAACGACCTGATGACCAGGTCGTTTGATAACTACGCCTCTTTTTCGCTTCGTAACAGCTCTTTTTCGTTTCGTAACGTCCTTGAAAACATATAGTTAACCAGGTGTGTTTAAATGCATAACTATCTAGTTTTTTTCTGGTATAGGTTAAAGAAGTGTGATACAGTTGCATGAAACTTGACTCCTTTTTACGTCTTTACTTAATTTTTTCTAATACAATAACATCACATGTACATGTACCATGACCCAGTTTAAAAAAAAAAAGGAAGAAGAACAGAAAAGAAGAGCACGAAATTAAGTGAAGCCCCATCGTAAAAAAAAAAACATGCTCTTAAGTGCATGAGAACTTGCATACTCTGGTTCTGAGAACTGTGCATGTGTCGACCAGACCAAAACTTTAATAATAAGGCAGATATAAAACTACAAAACAAACGAAGCTTATATGAAATTCCTAGACAAATATTACAAAGGGGCATAATTCCATCATAACTGAAAGTTGAGTTGCACCTGTTTTCAAAAAACTTAATTGAAAGTCCTCTTTGCCTTGATGGTTCAGTTGAAGATACAAACATGTATCACTTCTTTATCGTATGTAATCGTTATAGCAATTTAAGACAAGAATTTTTCAACACAGTTTCGATGATCTGTAGTCAACCCTAAATGTACTACTTTTCGGTAATGACGAACTTTCCAAAGAACAAAACAAAGATATTTTTCTGACTGTTCCGCTGTTTTATCCTAAAAACTAAGCGTTTTCAAATTAATTGATTGTGCATCTTTACAGCTAGTGTGTTTAATGCATTTTCACTCCTTAAATAAACATGGCATCAGCCTACTACATACTATTTTTTTTTTTTTTTTGGTCACTGACCTTGATGACCCGTAAATATAGCCCAATTCATTTAAGACGGTGAAATTCATATACTTAAATTTGATTTATTTTTGTTTAGATTCAAACCTATTTTAACATGTATTTTTTTTTTTCATTTATCTCGCCTTGACGACTTTTACATCTCAAACTCAAGATGGTCTGAGAGTGTGGACGATTTTTGAAATTATTTTAATATTCTCCTATTCCCGTGGAGCCAAGGATGTGTGCGAGATGGAAATGTTTTCTTTTGAAATACATATTGCATAGTAGTTAAACCATAAGATTTTTCATATTTGTATTAACTGTGTATATTGTAATTTCAAATCACTTTTATATAAGCGTTACTTTTATTGCAAGATTGGGATACAGATTTGAAAAAAGTCAATTGACTTTCTTCTGAATCCCATTTGTACATGTATAAAATATTGTGTTTCAGAAATGTTTGTAAACGTATTTATGTTTATACAAAAAAAAAAAATTAAGTTTAAACTAAAGTTGAGTTATGGTTCTTTTTCTCTTCATATCGTCTGATATTTGTACACACGTTCATGAAGAAATTTTAAACGGTTTTCAAGATATGGAGCAGACACAAAGGTAATAAGAAATTACTATATGAAAAATATAAAGGTGCATAATTCCGTCAAAACTGAAAGTAGGGTTATGGTTCTTTTTCTCTGCACATTATCTGATAATGCTTCATGTTTGTATAAACTTTTATGAAGAAATCTTATATGGTGTTCGATATATGGAGCAGACAAATAATGTTACCTGTTGAACTTTGACCTCTAAGTGTGACCTTGACCTTTGTCGGACATTGTTGAAATACGAGTTCTGACCGTTGCCTCGATAAGGTGAACATTTGGCTCGAGTTTCAAAAAAAATCTTTCAAAGGGTGAAGGAGATATGGAGGGGACATGAATTTAATACAAATTACAATACAAAAATACAAAGGGGCGTAATTTTATGAAAAAAAGTGAAAGTAGGGTTACGGTTCTTTTTCTCTGCACTTTTTCTGATGGTGCTTTATATTTGTACAAATTTTCATAAAGAAATCTTAAACGTTTTTTTCGATATAGAGCGGACACAAAGCTTATATGAAATTACTATACGAAAAATACAAAGGGAAGTGATTCCGTCAAAACTTAAAGAAGGATTATGGTTCTTTATCTCTGCACATCGTTTGATGGTGCTTTATATTTATACAAACTATCATGAAGAAATCTTAAACGGTTTTTGAGGTACGGAGCGGACACGAAGCTTATATGAAATTGCTATATAAACATTCAAAGGGACATGATTCTTTCAAAACTGACTGAAAGTAAGATTATGATTCTTTTTCTCTGCACATTGCCTGATGGTGCTTTATATTTGTACAAACTTCATGAAGAAATCTTAGACGGTTTCCGTGATATGGAGCGGACACGAAGCTTTTATGAAATTACTCTATAAAATACAAAGGGACATACTTCCGTAAAAACTGAAAGTAGGGTTATGTTGTTTTGTGTTTTTTTCTCTACACATCGTCTAATGGTGCTTTATATCTATACAAACTTTCATAAAGAAATCTTTAACGGTTTTCGAGATATGGAGCGGACACGAACTGTTACCCTTTGACCTCTAAGTTTCACCTTGACCTTTGTCGGACATCATGGAAATATGAATTCTGCACATCGTCTCGATAAGGCAAACGTTTGACCTAAGTTTCAAAAAAATCTTTCAAGGGGCTAAGGAGATATGGAGCGGACATGAAAAGTTAAAAAACGGACAAATGGACGGACGGACAGACAGATGGACGGACGCCACGACATAATACGACCCGTCTTCGACGGGCGTATAAAAATGAAGACTCTGGTTAATTTGCGGAGCTGCTCTGGCTCTCGTTTTATTGTGTATTGTACGCACTTGGTGTAAGGTCCTTTTTCATGCGACAAAAAATATTTATTAATTTTACCTCAAGAGCGTTTTCTGTCCATACTGAAATAAAAAAAAAAGACATCAGATTAAAAAGAACCCAGCAATACATACCGTAATTGCGCCAAATATTGAAAACACCTAGCTGATTATCATAATTGAGCCGCGACACGACAAAACCAACAATATGGTTGTGCGCCCAGCGCAGACTCAGATCAGCCTGGGCATCCGCCCAGTCTGATCAGAGTCTTCGCTGTCCGCATGGAGGTAGCTTAGACCCCTAGCTACCCTTTGGGCACTTAACGAAGAGTCTGAACAAACTGGGCGGATATCCAGGCTGGTCTGAGTCTGCGCTGGGCGCACAACCACTATGTTGGTTTTCTTGTGTCGCGGCTCAATTATCCTTTAATTTGAATAAAGATTAAAGATATCATCATTTTTATCATTTTAGCCAAATCTTAATGGTAGAAGGACAAAAACAAAAACAACAAAAAGAAAAACAAGCAGGCATTGATCAGAATAAGTATTTTAAATGGATGCCGATTCTATATTTTGCTAGTCGTTTTCCGAGTCAGTTTGAAAGGTAGATTTCGCTGTTCAAGCCGTTGCTAGTGGGCGTGTTACTACATAAGAAAAAACTCAATTAGAACGACAATGCTATTTTCGTTTCTTCGATTGCATTCCTTGCTTCCAGAAAATTTTCTTTTTCCTCCCGAATTTATTTTGAAAGGAAAAGAAAAAAAATTCCATACGCCAGACACCGCAGATGAAAATCTTTAACCTTCAATGTTTGTGTTTGACATCATTATTGGGACGTGTTACCTAATGATTCGTCGTCAGTTAAGTTTCCCCAGAAGTCAGTTTGTTCCATCCGGGCTCCAACGTACATTCGGTTGTCATCCCAACGAACTTTGACCTTACTGTCGAAATACGGCTTCGGATAATCACTGCCACGAATATCTGAAAAAAGGCGAGTTTCGCACTTAAGTTATTACTACACAAATACAAATGTACATATATCTGCAGCAGTTTAAGAAATATGCGCCGCGACGCGAGAAAACCAACAAAGTAGTTGTGCGCCAAGCGCAGACCCAGATCAGCATGGGCATCCGCCCAGTCTGATCAGAGTCTTCGCTGTCCGCATGGAGGTAGCTTAGACCCTTGGCTACCCATTAAGCGCTTGGTGAAGGGTCTGATCAGACTGGGCGGGATGCCCAGGCTGATCTGAGCCTGCGCTTGGCGCACAACCACATTGTTGGTTTTCTCGTGTCGCGGCTCAATTATAATTACATTTCCATGTTTACCATTTTCACAAAGAGAAACGACATTTGTAAGTGTTGACCTCGAGGGGCTCATGAGAATTATGATGATTTTTTCGTTCAATACATTGTATAAAGTTAAAATTCTAAAATTTAGGACACCTAAAATAATTACTCAAATGGCATTATATGTAAAAGTGGAAGAGTTTGGTTTTGCTCAGCCCAATACTTATAACTTTTGCTGTATATTCTGGCGGCTATCAAAAAAGATCCATGGAGAAATTCACAAAACAATATCTCAGACATCAAGCTGTCACTCATTTATAAAAAGGTTGTTTGAATACACATGTGTCATGCAACGTATGTTATCGTGTAAACAAACAAAAAGCATGTTGCTTGACATAAATTCGTTGCATGCAACACCGCCATCATTGTCTAAGCAAATCGTACTTACGAAAAAATGGTTGCTTGACCCTGTGTCATGCAACATGTGTCGATGTGTCGCCTTGTAAACCCACTTTAAATCCACATCACCTGTGTATTAATACTAAATCCTAAGCATAATTCATTTTTCCTGAAGCCAGTAAATAAAGCCGTACAAAAATCGGAGTGGAAGCCTGAACATTTCACCTTTGATATATATGTATATACATGTACATACCAACAAAGCTTTCTGTCCAAGGTACCTCCTGCCAAGCCTCGTCATCCAGCACACCGTCCATGTTGATTG
Organism: Ctena decussata; assembly: GCA_963989385.1. Lineage (NCBI taxonomy): Eukaryota > Metazoa > Mollusca > Bivalvia > Lucinida > Lucinidae > Ctena > Ctena decussata. The sequence continues at coordinate 112,100,480 of OZ022499.1, forward strand.
TCTTGCCATTTAGATGGTATGCTAGATAGGTCCTAGGTAGTCCAACCTTGTTACAGGAATCTTTTGAGATACATAAACTGGAAACGCACTTGTTCAAGTATCTGTAACATCAAAGAACACTCATGTTATCTGTGCAAGTGGGCTTACACAGTGACAGGCGTTGCTTGACACCCTTAAAACACGCGTTAAATGACACGAATCTGTTGCATGCAATGTTTCATCGTCCAAACAAAACCTATTTCCGAAGAAATGGTTGCATGACACATATGTGTCGTCGTGTAGGTTTAATGTCATAAAAATTTTAACAAATTTTATTTTTCTCCCTTCATACTCTGAATCGATCACATCTGATCATTATATCAGAGGACTGCTCTGTGGTAGAAGAAAGCCAGTAGTTCTCAGCTGTATAGGGGCTCAGCAATATTTTGTGAAACCACCACACCCCCGAAGGTGCCAGGGTACCATTCATACTTGTCAGCGCCGAGTTTTGACCCTGCGCGGCGGAGGTCTATGTACCCAGTCCATGGTCTACGGTTTAACCGACTTGAGCTATCGGGACGTCTTGAAGCTACCTTCCGGTTGCAAGACATCTAAAGCTACATTTACACGATGTAACAAGATTCATGCCACATGTGTCACATTCAACCATGGCCCGAGGTTATAAAACTTTTTTCATGCTCAACTCAGCTGAGCATGAAATTTAAAATGCCCATCAATATAAAAATACCAAGAAATTCAGCATTTTTCAGGCTCAGGTAACCCAAGAAGGCTATTTTTTCCACTCATAAATATTAAAATGCCAACAATTGTTGGCATTTTAAAATTTATGAGCAGAAAAAATTTCATGCTCAGCTGAGTTGAGCATGAAAAAAGTTTTATAACCTCGGGGCCATTTTGACGGACGTAGATTTTTTTTACATTTAAATCACTTGACACATTGCATGCAACACACTTTCCCGCTGTGAAAAACTGACAAAATGAAGCATATGTTGTCTCCGTCGCCGTCAGTATTATGATAGCAGCAATCACAAAATTTCGAAAGGGTTTGGTGATGAAATGTGGATGAAATGTGAAATGTGTACTGATATGCATATACTGCGTCAAATCACTGGCAAACATAGGAAAAATATGTTTTCGAAAATAACAAACTGCTCCAGAAAATACAAAAGCGGGACAATGAATGCAATGAATAGGGTCCCATGCGTGTACATTGAATTTTTACATTACCATAAAGTTTATGAAATCGAAAGTAGGCCATTTTAGTTGCCAACTAAAATGAACCAGATCAGCATTCAACATCTTTTAATTTGAAATTCAAAGCTGCTTTATTTGTTTAAATTTCAAAGGCCACATTGCTCTAATAGTGGTAAAAAATCAAGGAATATTTTATAGGGCAGCTTCTCATTACAGTTTCGTAAATGATCGTGATAGGCCAGCTCTAAACAAATAAAACATCCTTTGGTTTTGCATAAAAGTTTTAAAAAAATTATTTGGGTCATTTTATGCAACTAAAATGACCTACTTTCGATATCATAAACTTGAGTAAGATGGTAAAAATACAATGTACAGGCGTGGGCCCCATTCATTGTTCCACTTTCGTATATACTGCATCGCTCGGCTGGGAACCAGAAAACACAATCATATTAACATGTTTCCCCAAACTTTTTACCTGTTATATATGCACATCAAGCCACATTTTATCACCAAACGCGAAAGTTGAACCACTTTTCATAATGATTCATGTTTAGACGTTTCTCCCACTAGCTGGTAAAACAATGAAGATTTTAAAAGGTATTTTGGCTGCGAGGAAACCATTTCAAGGGTTATATGGCCCATTCTAAATGAATTATTGCCCTTTTTACACTTGAAAATATCAAAAATGTAAAGTGTTTGGGCAGTTATGGTTTTCATGTACCCAGTAGGCATACAACCCGAAAGTGTGCCCATCAACTTTTATTGACGCCGTCAATAAAAGTTGATGGGCACACTTTCACGCCGTCAATAATAGTTGATGGGCACACTTTCACGCCGTCAATAAAAGTTGATGGGCACACTTTCACGCCGTCAATAATAGTTGATGGGCACACTTTCACGCCGTCAATAAAAGTTGATGGGCACACTTTCACGCCGTCAATAAAAGTTGATGGGCACACTTTCACGCCGTCAATAAAAGTTGATGGGCACACTTTCACGCCGTCAATAAAACTTGATGGGCACATTTTCAGGGGAAACAACTCCGCCGGTGTCATTACTGCTTCCTTTCCTAATGGGACTTAACTTTTTAAGGAAACGAATTTGCTCCCCTAGAAACAAAATTGCTCGTCTATGGGCTGATTGCGTTTTAGAATGGGTACATGGTCCAGGGAAGCAAACAGGAAGTCAAAAATGTGTATTCCTTTGTAAAAATGGCTAAACAGATGAAGGTGAACCCATAATAACTGAAGACGCTGTGTGTGCAGCTGTGGTTATGGAATGCGATTTCACAAAAAAATATTAGTTAGATAAATAAATATAATAAAAACATTAAAAATGATAAAACAAAATCTATAAACAGAACGAAATATTGAATAAACAAATAAACTGAAATACAGTGCATATAGAATAGTTCCTTCCCTTTGACACTTTTCGCCGCTTTCAGCGGCGAAAAATGTCAAAGGGAAGGAACTTGTAGACCCTCTTACTGGAGAAAAAATAGCCATCAGTGGAGATGGCAAATCCCCCGACCAAAGGCCCCTTGTGCCTTGGTAAACAGGATGCACTTCAAAACACATATAAGTAATATATTGTCATTCTTTTATGCTTCTGATTGACATTATCTGTTTAACAGATGCATGATTATCTAACACTCAGACCAAAACAGTATGCCAGACTGCTAAAAGGAGGTAAAATCTCGAACAGCCACCATGTACGCAATGTGTAGCATATGATACACTCAACATTTCAAAATGTGCGAACAACTTCTTAAGTACAAGCCCTACAGATCTAATTTGAGCTCTCTAGTAAGTGAATTTGGACAAAGAATCCAAATCTGTAAAAAGAGATTTTTTTTTCTTTTTTTTTTTTAGGGGGGGGGGGGGGGGGAGAGAGAGTATGAATGAGAGAGTTTCGTTCATGTATGAGCCAAATTATCATGACCTTCTGTATACCTGTAAAGAATCATGAAAATATTTCAAAGGATATTCAAGTCATGGAACAGACAGGAAATCACACCTAAAACCATCAAGGGGAAATAACTCAAAAAGTAAGAAAGCAAGAGTTGTCATTCTTGTTCATGACACATCTTCATGACCTGGTCTACGTATCTGTGAAGTATCATGAAAATATTTCAAAGTGTGTTCAAGTTATAGAGCGGACACGAAATCACAACTAAATCCATCAAGGGGAAATAACTCAAAAAGTAATAAAGCAAGAGTTGTCATTCTTGTTCGCGACACATCATCATGACCTGTTCTAAATACCTGTGAAGTATCATGAAAATATTTCAGAAGGTATTCAAGTTATAGAGCGGACACGAAATCAACACAAAATCACTAGCGGAAATTACTCAAAAAGTAAGACAGCAAGAGCTGTCATTCTTGTTTCCAACACATTATCATGACCTGTTCTACTTATCTGTAAAGTGTCATGAAAATATTTCAAATGATACTCAAGTATAGAGCGGGCACGACATCGCACCCAAAACCATCAAGGGAAAAACTCAAAAAGTAAGAAAGCAAGAGTTGTCATTCTTGTTCGCGACATATCGTCATGACCTGTTCTACATATCTATAGAGTGTCATGAAAATATTTCAAAATGTATTCAAGTTATAGAGCGGACACGAATCTGCCAAAATTTCACCAAAGGGGATATAACTCAAAAAGTACAATAGCAAGAGTTACCATTCTTGTGCGCGACACTTCTTCATGACCTATTCTACATAACTGTGAAGTATCATGAAAATATCCCAAAGGGTATTCAAGATATAGAGCGGACAAGAAAATGTTTACGGACAGACGGACGGACGCCAGGCTCATCGCTATATCCCCCGAATATTTCGGTCGGGGGATAAAAAGCGTCAAAAGGAGGGGACTTCAAGGCTTCTACTGGCGAAAGGTACGCCCTTTAGGGGCGAAAGGTATGTGCTTTAGTGGCGAAAGGTTTCGCCAGTGAAAAGTTCCATTCCTTTGACACGTTTGAAACTTTTCGCCGCTATAAAGCTCAGTAAAGGTTCCTGCCATTTGACACTTTTCGCCGCTAGAGAGAAGCCAAATAAAAGGGCAGAAACTAGTCTAATAAATTGTACTTACTCATCCTTGTATGTGACTCCTTCTGCTGTATATTGGCTGTTCTCACACCCTCCCACATAGAGGTATTCACTGCCAGGTTCTGTGTCGGGCTTTTGAATTGCAAAATGCCCTATAAGTATTCCAACGGCGAACAGCAACAGTGCCAAAATTCCTGCACTAACCAAAATAGTTCTTGTCTGAACAGCCATAATTATCTGTTACGCTGTATGTCTATCACTCTGTCACTTTATTTTGAATACTCTCTGTCATGAAACAAAAAACGGGTAGCACACTTTCAGGTGAATAGGTATACCTCCATGTTTTCCCATTTTATATAGGGAGACAACTTTTGTGACCTCCTGTTTGCTTCCATTGACGACGAACCCTACCAAATGGGGATAAAATCTTAAAAGAATTTTGCCCCTAGAGGAGCAAATTCTAAGTTAAAAAAAGTTGCCCCGTTTGAGAAGGGAGGCAAGTATGAAAATGGTAGAGTTGCTTCCCCTGAAAGTGTGTCCTTTCACCTTAACTAGCGGATAAAACTTGTAAATAAAGTTAAAACACTCAGATACAAAACGCGAAACAGCAATTAACTAAAGCATTTGAATCCGACACAAGATAATGCACTATATTGCATGTTCGCCCAGCAAAGATTAATCCGCGCATTTTGACAAGTTAACTCTGATCTTAACGTCATCAATATGGCGTCGTATCAACGTCGGTACGACGGTCACTGACGTCGAATGTCGTCATTTTGACTTTATGTTCCCACTTGTATACGACTCTTGCGGAAAGGGAGATTCTGGTCAGTCCCCGAATGTGCATGCTGAACAGCAGTGAAACAAGGCCAAAACTGTTGAATAACACAGCGTTAAACCAAATATCAAAAACGTTGATGCAACGTCATAACATTGAATCTCCGTTGATATAACGTTGTTTACCTGTGAACCTGTTTCGTGTGGCACTACTTGGAACTAAAAGGCTAATCCTTAGCACAAAGAATACGCAAACTACGACACTATGAATATAGCATATCGTTTTTATTTTATGAATAAGAAGTATCTTTTTACACGATGTCACACATATAAAGATAAGAGTTACCCATTGCGGATTCACATTACTCGATCGTTCATTGAACCAGCCCTCGCATGACTGACACCTCGGGCTGTAGCCAAAACATCAGTGTATGGACTGCAACATAGAATTGATAGCTTTTACTAACATGGCAAAAGTTCATTACGGGGACAACCAAATTTTATTCACCCTCATACACGGTTGTAAGTGTCGCCGAAACAAAAATAGGTCATGCAGTGTATTTGTAATTTTATTCAAAAAGAGCCCTGGGCAGACACACAACGCTGAAATAGGGTTGTTTCTTTTATGTTATTAGTATATGTTTGAATTGCATATACCACTGAAATATTGATAGTTCAATGACATACTAAATAATTCCCCTGTGAAAACGAAATTTTCACGGTGAAAATACAAAGGACTTCTGACAGTTTCCATGCGAATTTGCCTATTTTTCGACAAATTACTGCCGCTTTCTTGGGTAGCCAAAAATGAAAATTTTCATATTAACGGGTAGACTTATCCATTATCAAGAGGTTTGATATTGCTTTTGAACAATTATTACAACTGCATACTAACTTCTCATTGATTCTCGCAAGAGGCAAGAGGGGTAAGTGAAATTTTCAGTCATCCTAAATACATATATTTTTCGCTTTTTCTTATTTAATGAATTTTATTTGTTAAATATGCTTAAAACAAAGTAAAACTCTTTAGATGCTCATAGTATGCAATAATATGTAAATAAAAAGTATGCTAGCCGTATTTTTAGACACAGAGGGTCTAATTACCCCACCCACTTTTCAGTTTTTCAGCTGTAGTATCTTCCCCCCCCCCCCCCCCCGTGCCTCAGCTCGCCACTCATATATAATGTGAATATTGACAGTACACACATGCATGCTACGTGGCTTGCTGAGGCACGGGGGGGGAAGCATCTTTATAAAACTTTTCCTATTTCCCATAACTTCAATGGCAAAACCTTGCCTTTTACACCAAAAATCTAAGTCTGCGTATGATATAACTGAAAAAGTATTTTGTGCCAATTGTAGGGAGTTCAGAGCAACACATTTCAATAAAAATTTTGAAGTATACAGAAAGATCATTTTCCCCATTTTTATAGGCAAATCTACATTACAACTGTCAGAGGTCCTTTCGATTAAATTCTCTGTCTGCAAATATGAACTTTTGTAAATTCTCGGCTTAAGATTAATGGGCACACTTTTGGTTTAAACAGTATTTTATTCGTATACTTTATACATGTACATAGCACAAATAATACAAATATTACAAATACAATGTATATACAAAAGGGATTCAGAAGAAAGTCAGGCTAATGGGCACACTTTTAGTGGAAGTAACTCTGTCATCACATTTTTACCTCCCTTCTCAATGAGGGTCAGTGAAGGAAATAGATACCATGCCGCAATGGTGCGGTTAAGCCGCTATCTCATTGGGCTACGACTGTTAGTGACAAATTGCGAAAGGCAGTTGCGAGGGAGTTTCCAAAATATCTTAAAACGTTCGCGAGTGACCGAATACAGTCACCTTCAAATACAGCTACTCCGAAGAAACCTAGCTACGAATAGAGCTATCATACTCAAAAAATTAGCTGTATTCGGACCATGGCATGTTTTCCTCCAAATAGAGCAATCCTGTGCTTTGTGGTCCTAGATTACAGAAACGCATATATTCGAGTTGTACATCTTCTGTTTAGACTGGCCCCAGTCGTGTTTGTTTCTTTGTTGCATATATGTTGCATGTTTTGGGTTGTTGTTTTTTATTTCTCATATGCCTCTTTTATTTAATCCAAGTGGCCTTTCTTTCCAGACAAGGGACTGAAGTGAGCAATTTTTGATAGGTCGTGCAAGATTTGTTTCCCTTACAAAAAATAAAGACTAAAGAAAAAGTCTGGGGCCAGACTAATCTTCTGTTGTTTCCTTCATCCGCCTCCGAGACTGGACTCGTATCCATTCGAGTAGTATTGGGAACAGTTTTTTTTTTTTAATATTTTACTAATGTATATAGCCCGAGCTGGAACAGGTGCAGATATCCCTAGTGGACAAATTCTGCTTGTATTGAGTCAAGTATTCAATCATTTCTAAGAAACGTTAAGATATATCATTGTTCAGAGAAATTACAAAGCAAAAACCACTTTTGAAGCATTGAAAAGGGCAATATTGAAACTTGTCCATTCACAACCTCAAGCGAGATCCCAAAACCAATGCATATACAAAGTTTTAAGATAATCACAAAATTGAGCCGCGACACGAGAAAACCAACAAAGTGGTTGCGCGCCCGGCGCAGACTCACATCAGCCTGGGCATCCGCCCAGTCTGATCAGACTCTTCGCCATGCGCTTAAAGGGTAGCTATGGGTCGAAGTTACCTCCATGCGGACAGCGTAGACTCTGATCAGACTGGGCGGATGCTCAGGCTGATCTGAGTCTGCGCTGGGCGCACAGCCACTTTGTTGGTTTTGTCGTGTCGCGGCTCAAATATAGCCAGAACAACATAATAGCTCTATTCATACGAATACAACAAATGGAGTATTTGCATTCAAAGGTAGCCCTACTCGGTTCAACAAAGCTGTTTCAACAGCGTATGCACGGTTGGAAGAAACCCGACCGGGCAATGTTCCGTTTTCACATTCCTAAACCAGAAAATGTTTACCATAAGGACAACGTTTTAATTCAAGTTACTTTAAAATTTGTTTTCAGCTGTCTCATATTCTAGTAATACAATTAATGGAAAAATTGACGTGCCGCTGCATATAATTGCACTAATTATCTATTCTTTGGTCCATATCATCAGAAACTGTCCTTATGGCATTTATGAACAGCGAGGACTTTCATTACGGTGTGAGGTTACAACCCAGCTGGCAAATGACGTCAAAATGACGTCATACTGACGTCGATGTCGCATCGACGTCAGTGCGACGAAATTACGATGTCATGTGCACCGACGTTATCACGTCGCATCGACGTCAGTGCGATGAAAGAACTTGCAATGAAAGAACTTGCTTTCCTTTTAGAGAAGACCACATTTAAAAGGGGGGGGGGGACAAAGGAAAAGTAACAGAGTTGCTTTCCCTGAAAGTGTACCTATTCACTTGAATATGTACATCCGCGAAAGTAGTAAAGGGCGGCACTATGGCCACGCCCGTCCGGAGACTAAGTCCGCAGCCTGGGGCAGTCTCGGGCCGGGCGTGTCCATAGATGCCACCGCTTTAGTAAGCTTGAAAAGGCTAGTTTGAAATAACTTAGTCTTTTTTCAGGGGAAAAGTCTATGTTAAATGGCATAGGAGATGGCTTAAGAGGCTATACAGTAATATGCGTCTGCTATGAGTCTCTTGGCCCTGTATCTCAAGACCTCACTATACCAGAGGCATAACTCTATAGCTTCCTTAGTATTAGGGCAATCAGTAGGGTATTCTTTCTGATGTAATTGGTAGTCCTGAAAAGGACTGTTTGTGTGGTTATAGCTAAGAAGAATCTATTGTTTCTTCTTTCTTTTTGAATTATCTATGTTCTTGCTATGCGACCCAAGTCCATTTTGAGTTGGTACGGTCACAGACGATTCTGGTGTCATTACTTCTATAGTTAATGGTATTCTGATCGGATTTAATTCCATGGGACGTTGTTGCTTTTGGTCCTCTAACTGTTGTACTCTTTTCTTGAGATCATTGAGTTCTTTGAGCAAGACTTCTACAGCTCCCGTCTTTGGCTGTGACACCTGTGGCTGTGTTTGTTGCAGTTGTGATTGCTGTGGGTGGTAGTAATAGGTCTGCACGTTCGGTTGTTGTTGTTGAGTTAACGATGCATCAGTAGCAATTGAGTTAATTGCCGTCGATAGAAGGTCTGGTTCTTTCATAAGATCGTCTAAGGTCAGTAGTTGCTCCATGACTGAAGTTGTAAGTAGGTCAGTGCCATTTTATACTCCCAAGACCGGATTGACCTACTTAGAAAAGTGCTTTCTTTCACGTCGGTGTTGAGAGAATAAATACTGGAACACTGACCCACTTCGTCACATTGTCTTTATGCTATACACAGAGAAGATGTTGAGCGACGAATATCTCGATGCTTTGGAGGCACAGACTAGGTCTGTGATGGAGAGTGCAGAGAGGCTCGTAGAGCTGATAGGCATCGTAAGAAGGATGGTGACGGTCGACAGACAGATGGCTGTGGTGAAGCAAGAGCCCGAAGAAGTGAAGCAAGAGCCTGAAGAACGACCATCCGGTGAAGATTGGGAGAGGGAGGCGGACCAGCCACCATTCTACTTGCCAACAGGGAGGACGGTGACGTACACGAGCTGGTCAGTAAGCTGTCCAGCTTGTGGTGGCAGGCCCTCGCGGTGTCCCTGCTCATAGAAAGGTTTATTAAAACCTCAAAACGGCCCTTTTCAGGGCCACCACAACTTATCAGAAAGAAATACTTTGTTGATTGTTGCATAAAACCCCATAACTACTTTGCATAGTTTTGATTGGTCAAGAGACTATGCTCTCTTTCACGTCCGCCATGAGTCAATATATATATTTAACTGCCTTTAACAACTTCATTCTCAAATATGGGGTTGTCAAAGTATATTCCTTTTGACCTGAGTCGACTGTGTAAAGCTTTTAAGAAGAAAGACTGGAAAGAAGTTGAAAGGCAGCAAAATAAGATGGGGTTTGAAGTATTTATGAGGAGGAGAGGGATCGACTTATCCAAGACGAATCCTGTTGTGGGGATTGTAAAACCTGTGTCTAAGTCTTCACAGTAAGTGAAGACTTAGAACACCCAAACAGCCCTTTTCAGGGCTACCCAACTCTTTCGTTTAAAGAGTAACCTTATGAAATAACAAAGACCAATACTTTAAAAAACAATTTTATTGAATACAAACTTACATGTAACTATGAAAACTAATCCATTATGAACACATTAGTAGTCACGGCCCAGTAGACACACAATATCGTTTAGATATTGTCTATCCACTAGGTCTCTTATCTAGTCACTAGTTTTTCACTATTTCAGGACAGTTTTTCATCATATGAGTGTCTTCTTTGCACACAACACAGTATTTCTTCTTCTTATGTTGTCTAGCAGTAGGTTTTGTCGGTTCTGGTGAAGCCGTTCTTGACTTCTTTTTACTGGGTACACCAGAGTCATCATCAGTATGGCGTCTTTTCCTCGTAGTTTCTGACTTCTCGACCGGTTGTGGTGATCCCAAGCTTTCATCTTGTAAGTCGGTATGAGGACATGAGGGTAGCCAGTGATCAGGCGAGCCACAGTTGTAACAAGTCCCATACGGTGGCTTCTTTGTAGTTTTCTTCTTCTCCTCGGTACATGAGGCAGTCCAATGATCAGGTGAACCACAGTTGTAACAATTCCCATTGGGTGGTTTATTTGTAGTAGTTTTCTTCTTCTCCTCGGTACACGAGGCAGTCCAATGATCCACCGACCCACAATTGTAGCAATAACCATAGGGTGGTTTCAACAGGCCTTGTTCTTTTAGTGAAATTTCCAATGGTTGAATTAATTTTCTGTCATTCTCTTTCAAACGTTTCTTCAATGCTGTGCAGTGATAATAAATACTGTTGGCATCACTGTATTTATTAAGTCTTGGATCCACAGGTTTACTTTCCATCTTGACAGTTTGAAAGTCAGAGCTGAAATGACTCGCAGATCTAGTTGTAGTCCTTATATACGCCTTGTCTTCGACTGTAGATAGTCAATCACTTTTGAATTGTTGGCCACATGAAGTTTCCAGTTGTCAAATGTAAAGACCGTCTCCTCTGATAATTCCTGTTTCGCACACGAACACCAGAGTCTTTTAAAATCTTTGAAATATTCTTCTGTGTTTAATTTCATCTGAATTTCATCTAAAGTAATGTTCTCATGTGAATGTAGTATGTAAACACAAACTAGTAATTTTCTGTAAGGTCTAAATCTCAGAATTTGTGTCAGAGGAATTTCAAACCACTTTGTCTCCATGCTTGCCGTAAGATAAATGATTTTGCAAGAGACAAACAGTTCCACTTTATAGTGTCAAAGCTTCAAATTTTGCAGTCAATTCATCCATATCAATATCCATTGGTTCTTCCTGTGATGGTTGTTCAATTTCCATATTTTCTGTTGTTGTTGTTGTTGAGTCGATATCCATAGATTGTTCTCTCGAAGCCTCTTCAACATCTTTGAGTACATTGCAAAGGTAAGTAATCACGTCCTCGTTGTTTGCCACATGAAGTAGCCATTGCCTATACTTCACAGGCGATGCGTCTAAAATAGTGTTCATTATCAAAGCTGTTTCACACATGGCTTGTCGAAAGGTCATGAATGTTTCATATCGTCCCAACCACGTTCTGAGTCCATCTTTTGACTTCAGAAATTCTGAACTTGTAGGTTGTAAGGACAGTGTGTGTTCAAGTGACCCTCGATAAATGTCAAACTGTAAAATTCGACCTAACGATACTGGAGGAGATTTCTTGATCACGTTCATTGTTTTATTCCAAGTAGAAAGTCTGAATAGACTGTTGGAAAACGTAATGGTAATAATCTCTCTTCACTCTCGATAACTTGTTCATATGCGTCTCTGTTTCCAAATGACACATCACGACCATGCAAACTGTTTATATGCTCTTCCCAGGTTGATAATAACAAATCGTTCATAGGTGCAGGAAAATTTAACTGGTAAAGAAATGGTAAGTAGTAAAAAAATGCTAAACTCTGAAAGAATACTAGAAGCCCAGTCAGATGTCCATTCACGATTTTTCCATGTACGTAAATGTCATAATGGAAAGGAAACAAGTTTTCAAAAAACTGTTCACATGTTTCCTTGTTGAAATTGTAAATCGTAAAGATCCATCGGTCATGTCTAGAATGAGTATCCTTCAACACTTCCATCATGCGTTTGTGAAAGTATAATCTCATGTTCTGGTCAAGATTCGATATTCCATCGATGTCATACAATAGCTGTGCTAGGCTCTGGTAAAAATTGTTGCAAGACAGAGCTCTTTGAAAACACATGTTAAACCACGTCAGTTGAAGTTCGTCTCTAAACTTTTTACTTTTCCTCGAAATATTGACGAGCCTTGAGTAGATTATACTTCTAATTTCAGTTGGTAACACACCCAGATCGACTAGTTCTTCAGACATCTTGAAACTTTATGAACTGAAAAAATGAAATGTACACATTATATATGTCTTGATTCTCTGCATGCACATTGTGGTTAATTATTTTGAAATATTTTTTGGTAGGCCTTGACCAGTTCTTTCAAATAAAAAAAGAATTTTGAAAATCCATCAAGGCAAAATGGAGTTATTACAGTTTTCTTACCCTCTATATTCCGCGCATGCGCAGTTTGACAATTTATTTTAATTTCATTTGGTAGGTGTTGACTTGTTCTTTCCAATAAAAAAAGAATTATGAAAATCCGTCAAGGCAATCTGGAGTTATTACAGTTTTCTTACCCTGCAAATTCCGCGTATGCGCATTGCATGCTCGACATTTTTTGTTGTTTTGGGTTGTTTCAATAGTTTATTAGTTAACATATAATAATACTCATAACAGAAGTGATACACATATGCACGTATTCGCTTTTCATTTGTATCATTTTTTTCTGAAAGCTATTACTTGAATAATCTATTTATAGAATAAAAGAAAGTCAATCCAGATTTACCTCCCTTGTAATAACACCATAATATGAAAAAATTGAATAACTTTGTTATTTTTCGGCCGATTTTGATAAAATAAACACCAAAATGTAGATTTTATTATTCTCTAATTAATTTTTATATTCTAAAATGTGTTACTATAAAAAGTAACATGACCTTTTATTAAAATCAGATATACATGATATGCAAATGTCCAATCTTGTTTCAAGTAAACTGGTTTATGTATAGGTATATATATTAGGAACTCGCATATTAATATTGCTGGTTTGCCGGTCACCACTGGACTGGAACTGGTGTGCACAACGGTTATACCGCCTGGGCCCGCAGATGCGAAGTCTATCGATTACATGTGAAACAGTAGAAGCCTTATGGCTTAAGGGGTCGGGACACTATCCCAGTAAACTGAACCTCCGCTGGCAGGTCTCTGGTCCACAGTGACATTCAGGACTTGTGATCATGTAGATATGGCTTCAAATCGCCAGGGCTTCCCAGGCATAGGGTAACCGACCGGGGAAGAACAAGGTGCTGAACAGCACACTCTTCTTGCACTTCTTTTAAAAATAACAAAAATTCCGTAAAACTAGTGTCTCGCCTGTAGCACAAAAATTCTATGTGTCTCGCCTGGTGATAAGAATTCCATGTAGCATGTAGTCTTGCCTGCTAGTTAATAAAAATTCCTTAAGACTGTTGTCTCGCCTTACTACAAAAATTCCGTAAAGCCCATGTCTCGCCTGTACCACGAAAATTCCTGTTGTCTCGCCTGCTAAGTCAAATACTATGAATCTTGCCTGTATCACAAGAATTCCATAGAACATGTAGTCTAACCTGATAAGTCATGTACCATGTATCTCGCCTGACTAATCTTGGTGCTGATGGATATATAAGTCAAATATTCAGATCTCCTTGCATTCTGAGTTTGAACAGTGACAAGACAACATGCCAAAGAGACATTGGAAGAGAATACGTACCCCACCCACTTCATCAGACTCTGAGGAGGACGAGTTACCATCGCCAAAGAAGGTGAAACTTGTGGATTATTCCGACAGTGAAGAATCTGAAGATGAGGTGTCACCACCAAGAAAAAGGCCTATGGTGATTTATTCGGACGATGAAGAAGACGATTACCAACAGTACTATGTAATCAAGCCTGTCAGAGAACGTGAGTCGAGACGTTTCAGAACAAGAGCTAATGTGTACAATGTGGATGTCAATAAATTTCCAGAAGACGTATCACCGCTGGAATTTGTACCTCGGATGTTTCAACAGTTGGTGGATGACATCAAGACCCATTCTCAAGCTCAAGGCAATGACAGGATTCGAATGAGCATTTACCATCCCGGACTGAAATTAGGAATCTTTGTACCATTTACAGATGTGACGAGTCTGACTGGCGAATCTTTGACTCAAGAAATCGAGAAAGTGTTACAATCCAATGAAGACTTTAAAATCAATGATGGACAGATGAGTTTGGAAGTGACACACACCAAGTTACCAACTGGAAGTGGAAGAAAGGCATTACACCATGGACTTTACTTTGAATCACGCAATATGAGAAAGATGAAACATAGTATCGTTCAAATCAACAACACTAAAGATGTCATGTGTATGGCCAGAGCTATTGTGGTAGGAAAACATCATGCCGACAGGGACACATCTGACTCATGGAAGAAAACTTGGCATCATCTGAGAAATTCTGACAGACCGCTACAAACTAGAGAAGCCATGAAATTATTAGATCGTGCTAAGATTCCTCACAACCAACCTTGTGGATTTGAAGAATACAAGAAATTTCAAACTGTGTTAGCTCCTGATTATTTGATCAAAGTTCATTCACAGCATCCTAAAGACGGATTATTGTTTCCACTTGGATTTAAACCTAGTGACAAAACAAAAGTGGTTCATATCTATTTTAATGGCACAGATCACTATGACACTATCACCAATGTCAAAGGATTTCAAGGATGTAGTTATTATTGTGAGTTTTGTGACAAGGGATTTAATCATAGAGAGGATCATGCTTGTTTGAATGGATGTACTAGTTGTTATAATGCAACGCCATGTCTTCACGAACAAAATCAGTACTGTACAAAATGTAAGAGAACTTTTCATAGTGCATCTTGTTTTGCTAATCATACATTAGTCAAACCAGGACAGACAAAATCTATTTGTCAACTTGTGCATAATTGTGAGAAATGTGGAAATAGGATTATAGGAAATAAAAGAAATCACGTGTGTCCAGGACAGAAGAAATGTAAATTTTGTAAACTGATTGTTGGAGCCGAACATCAATGTTATATTCAACCTTACGTGTGCAAACCCAAGACCGAAGTGTTGGAAGAAGATGCCGAGAAGGACGATATCATCGATGAAGAGAAAGGTACCGTTATTCAACCTCAATTCATATTTTTTGACTTTGAATCCAAGCAAGACTCTGGCGAACATATTGTCAACTTTTGTATTGCACATAGAGCTTGTGATCAGTGTATGGATTTACCTATTGAACAGCCATGTAAAATTTGTAATAAGTTCACAAACAAAGCGTGTGACCATTGCGTTAATTTACCTGTAGATCGGTATTGTGACAATTGTAGTCAGTTTGGAAGAGAAATGATCTTTGAAGGTGAAAATACGTTGTCAGATTTCTGTTCCTGGTTATTTAGAAAAGAAAATGAAGGAGTGACAGTCATTGCACATAATTTTGGAGGATATGATGGACAATTTATTCTACGCTACATACTAGAAAATGGAACATTTAAGCCCGATGTGATTATGAATGGAAATACTATCGTGACGATGACTGCTGCCAAAGTCAAGTTCTTGGACTCGTATCATTTTCTGCATATGAGATTAGCCAATTTTCCAGATACCTTTGGATTGACAGAGATGAAGAAAGGGTATTTCCCACATTTGGCCAATACTGATGCCAACCAGAATTACGTGGGACCTTACTTTCCCGTGGAGATGTACAATCCTGGACAGATGTCGGTCAAAGACAGAGAAGCTTTCCTGGAATGGCACAAGCAGAAAGTGGAATCCAATGCCATCTTTGACTTCAGACGTGAAATGGAAGAATACTGTCGCAGCGATGTGGATATCCTGAGGAAAGGTTGTTCATGTTTAAGAAAACAATCGATAGATATCAGCGACTTGGATCCTTTTTCTAATGCATGCACGATCGCTCAAGCTTGTTCCCAAGTATGGAGGAAGAATCACATGCCTGAAAACTCTGTGGCCATCATTCCACCAGAAGGCTATCCCAACCAAAAGAAGTATTCTATCAAAGCTGTGCGCTGGATTCAAGCCGTGGCTAGAAAGAATCACATCCAAATTCGTCACGCTTTGAATGGTGGTGAACAGAAAGTTTTTGGACATTATGTGGATGGGTACGATCCAGAAAAAGAAACAGTGTACGAGTTCCATGGATGTTACTGGCACGGGTGTCCCAAACATTTCCCCGACAGAACTAAGATCAATAGTTACAACTGCCAGACGATGTACCAGCTATACAAACAGACTGTGGAGAAGACCGAGAAATTGAAAAGAGCTGGGTATCAAGTGATAGAAATGTGGGAATGCGATTACGACCAATATTATCAAGACGACAAAGATTTTAGGGAGATGGTGGATGCAGAATTTACCAACTTAGATCCACTCAAACCCAGAGATGCGCTATTTGGAGGACGTACGAATTCTACAAGACTGTTTTACGAAATTGAAGGAGACGAGGAAATTAAGTATATCGATGTGTGTTCACTCTATCCATACATCTGCAAGTACGGAATCTTCCCTATTGGACATCCAGAAATCTATTCACAAGAAGACATCGACAGAGACAATATACATCAATATTTTGGACTGATTAAATGTAAAGTGTTACCACCCAGAAACTTGTATCATCCGGTATTGCCGTACAAATGCAACAACAAATTACTGTTTCCACTCTGTAGAAGTTGTGCAGAGACGTCTGACAATTCGAAATTATGTACTCACGACAGAGAAGAAGACAGAGAATTAGTGGGAACTTGGGTGAGCATCGAATTGTTTGAGGCGATGAAACTGGGTTACCAGCTGAAAGATGTTTACGAAATATGGCATTTTCCCCAATCTTCACAGTACGACAAGTCAACTGGACAAGGTGGAATCTTTGCTGGATATATCGATACTTTCCTGAAGATTAAACAAGAGTCAAGTGGCTATCCCGACTGGTGCAAGACAGAATTGGACAAGATCAAATTCAAACAGGACTATTTCGAAGCAGAAGGTATCAGACTAGAGAAGGTGGAAAAGAACAAAGGTCGACGTGGAATCAGCAAAATCAGTTTAAACAGTTTGTGGGGAAAATTAGCACAGAGAGACAACATGACCAAAACAGAATATGTGTCAGATCCATCTGACTACTTTGAACTGGTGACTAATCCATTGAAGAAAGTGAAGAATATCGAAGTGTTTGGAGAAGAGTTTTTGTTAGTCAACTGGGAAGATCTGGAATCGATTGTAGAACCTCATGCTTGCAGCAACGTGGTGGTAGGATCCTTTGTGACAGCACAAGCCAGACTGAAGTTATACAGTGTCCTACATCAACTTGACAAACGTGTGTTGTACTTCGATACGGATTCTGTCATCTACATTCACAAACCAGAATTATGGAATCCAGAGATCATCAACAACAGACTCGGCGAATGGACAGACGAACTGCCTACTGCGAAAATCACCAAGTTTGTGGGTATGGGACCGAAGAATTACGGCTACGAGTATGTGGAGCACGATACTGGGAAACGCAAGTCTACCTGTAAAGTCAAAGGACTGACCCTGGATTACAATACTTCACAAGTAATCCATTTCTACAACATGATGGAATGGGCCAATAGCGACAAGAGGGACTTTCAAGAATCTGTGGAATATCAGCACCGTATAAGAAAACATAAAGACAGAAAAATTACGACTGAGAGACAATCTAAGACATATAGATTTACTTATGACAAACGTGTGATTTTAAAAAGTGGAGAAACTGTTCCGTATGGATATGTACTGTAAACCAAAGAAAATCAGATCAGAGACTGTTGTGAAACAGTGTTTTCAGTAAGAAAAATTATTTGTAAAGTATGTCAGTAAAACAATTTGTTGTTTGTAAAAAATAAAAATATGTTATATAAACACATGTCTTTCATTATTCTTTCTCATTTTATCTTTCAATCATGTCGGTAACAGTTCAAGAAGAAAATATTGGTAGTTTGTTTTTTAAACATCCTGCTAATATTTTTATATCGGGTCCAAGTGGATCGGGAAAAACTGAATTTGTTAAAAAACTGATTCAGTACAAAGAAGACTTGTTTGATATTTTACCACAACGTATCGTGTGGTGTTACAAAGAATGGCAACCTGTGTACAATATCTTGCAAGAACGCAAAGATTTAAACATCAGATTTATTTTAGGAATTCCAAATGACGACGACGATATTGTCACAGACACGAGTGAAACTCACTTGATTGTCTTTGACGATATGTTGGGCGACAAAGACGAAGAAAAAATTAAACTTTGGTTCACGAGGAAAGGTCATCACAGAAATGCAAGTGTTGTGTACATCACACAAAACTTGTTTCAGCAGAGTAAATCGACACGTACCATCAGTTTGAATGCTCATTACTTGATTTTGTTTCAAAGTCCAAGAGACAAAATGCAAATTAAAGTTTTGGCACAACAACTTCAAGCTCCACACTTGATGGCTGCCTTCAACGATGCCACTTCTAAGCCACACGGTTATTTACTGATTGATTTAAAACCAGACACACCAAATCATTTGAGGTTTAGAACAGATATTTTTACAAACTGGTATACAAAATTGGATCAACAAGGTCCAGTTGTGTATTTTCCAGTATAAAAACGTGTGTTTGGTCTTACATGGATCAGAATGAAACCAGACATGGCTCAAAAAGCATCGGCAAACTTGATCAGGGCTCTCTACAATTTGAGTAGAGAGCATGATTCGAACAAAAGAAAAACTTTGCTTAATGCCGGGTTGATGGAAATGATCAAATGGTTTTCTTTAGCAGCTAGAAAAATAGCTGAAAATAAAATGAAATTACCAAAACAAACTCAAAAATTCATGGACAAACGCAAAGACGATGTTAGAAAACTAGCAAGTCCTTTGGTAAATGCAGATACAAAACGAGAAATCATTCTAAAACCTGGTGGCGGTGGGTTTTTTGGTGGGGTGATAATCAGATCTCTCATTCGTTGGGACGGTAATAAAATACTTAGACGGTTTTCTCAGAAAAAGAAAGTGGGTAGAAAAGGTCCTAAAAAGTCTAAGAAAAAAACTGGCAAGAAAAAATCTCCAAAGAAAAAAACTCAGAGGAAAAAATCCCCTAAGACTAAATCAAGGAGAAAAATAAAAGTGAACGATAAGTTTGTCACTGTAAGAATTAAGAAACCTAGAAAACCTCCATCTCCTGTTGCAGGACCGTCAACTGCAAGAACTCCAAGTCCATTTACTCCTTCTACTCCAAACTCTAGTCTAAGAACTCCAAGTCCATTTTCTACTCGATTTTCTACTCCAAGTTCAAGTATCAGAAAAATAGGTGAAAGATTCACTCCTGCAAAAACACCTTCTCCATTTTCTACTCAGTTTTCTACTCCAAACTCTAGTCTCAGAAAAATTGGTGAAAGACGCACTGCTGCAAAATCACCTGCTCTAGAAATTTCTAGATTTTCTCCTCTAAGGGCTTCTCCTCGAAGGAGTTCTTCTCCTGCAAACGTATATCTTCGTACTGCCAGAAAACATGGATTTGAAGCTGCCATGAAACAGATGTTGGCTAAACGTAAACTTTCACTATAAAAGGACTTGGTTAACATGATATTTTACTAGTTTAATTCTTGACTGCTATCATGGCTGCACGTAAGAAAAGAACACAAATCAAAAAGAAAAGAGGTTCACTGATTAAAAAGTATGGTCCTTTTCTGGAAGGACTATGTAACATTCCATATCGGTTTCGTCAAAAAATTGTCAATGATTGTCCAAAAGAGATATTAGACTGTGTAGGGGAATGTTGTTTAAATCTTATAAAAGGCAATGTCAAACTCACAAAAGCTCAGAAAGAACAATTACGTTCTAGGAAGAATGATATTCGATTATTGTCTACAAAACGTGTTGCACTAGCAAACAAGAAAAAATTCTCAATCAGAAAGGTGGTGCACTCCTGGGTTTACTTTTAAAACCTTTGCTTGGTTCAGTCTTAGGATCTATTCTTGGTCAGTAAAAAAAATTGCAATGGAAGGGCGTAAAATGGCCGTGGTACCATTTAAACTTTGGGAAGACATGAAACGCTGGAAAGAAGAACAAATTCAAAAACTAAGACTTCCACCCGATCCAAATGTTTCTGCGACGGCCAGTCTTCAAAGAGACTTGTCTTCGGTCATGGCCAACGAAGATTTGTCAGAGGCAGAAAAATCTCAATTATTTGGTCAAACTTTACATAAATTTAAAACGGCACATCGCAAAGCACTGACAGAAACAAAACTTTCTCTCCCAGTAGAGCCTGAATCGAAAATTAATCAACGTATTTTTGATAGTGTTCCTACCACGATGCGAAAGAAAGCTAAATTATTGATATCTTGGTTAGAAAATAATCCTAACTTATCTTGGGACGAAGACGGAACGGTTAAGATGTATGGCAAACCGGTTGCAGGGTCTAATATCATAGATTTAGTCAATGATGTTTTAAGACAGAGAAAAGACACTGAGCCCAGGGGTTGGGAACCTTTTGCTGAGGCTCTTAGAGACATGAACGTGCCTCAAGATTTTGTGGGAAATAAGAAACGATGGGAATGGATGCATCGTACTCCTCTTCAGCACGAAGATGAAGAAGAGTATGTCACTCCTAAAACCAAACACCGACGCATGCCTACTCTTAAAAAAAGAACAAGTCCCGTTACACAATCGGTTAGAAAACACATCAAGAAAGACTTATCTCAAAGTTTGTCTGCCACTAGAAAACATATCAGAGACGAACTGTTTACACCCAGTTCTATCAAACCTATAAAAGAAGAACTGTTTGAATCACCCAGAAAATGGTTATCTTATGATGAACAATGAATAAATTATTATCAAAACTTTATTACGATCCTAAAAGCCCCGTGGGATATACGGGGTTGCAAGCTTTGTATAAAGCAGCTAAGAAAATTTCAAAGAAAATCAAACTTGACGATGTGAAAACTTGGTTAAGAAAACAACAAACTTACACTTTGCACAAACCCATACGTAGAAAATTTGTGCGTCGCAAAACTGTGGTGGCAGGAATAGATTATCAATGGCAGGGAGATTTGGCGGACGTATCTAGCATGGCAAAATATAACGACAAATATCGTTACTTGCTCTGTTTGATAGACGTATTTTCAAAATACGCCTGGGTTGTACCGATCAAAGACAAATCTGGAAAAACTTTGGTGGAAGCTTTTAAATCTGTTTTGAAACATGGACGCATTCCGAAAAGTTTGCAAACTGACAAAGGTACGGAATTCAAAAATAAAGAGTTTCAAAAGTTCTTGAAATCTAAAAATATTCATTTTTTCACGACAGAAAATCCAGAAACAAAAGCAAGTATTGTAGAAAGGTTTCAAAGAACTCTGAAAAGTCGCATGTGGAGATATTTTACTCATAATCGTACACTGAAATATGTCGACGTACTTCCAAAATTAGTTCACGGGTACAATCATGCTTATCATCGCAGCATTAAACGTACGCCTGCATCTGTCGATGTCAAAAATGAAGTTCAAGTATCCCAAATTTTGTACGGCAAAAAGCAAAAAGTTGCAAGTCCAGAATTAAGAGTGGGTGATTTTGTGCGCATCAACAAAACAAAACGCACTTTTGAAAAAGGTTATTTACCAAACTGGACGCAAGAATTGTTTAAGGTTAGGGGTGTCATACAAAGTCAGAGTCCCGTTACCTATAAAATAGAAGATCTAGACGGGGAACTCATAAAAGGTACTTTTTATTCGCAAGAATTACAACGTGTGGACAAAGATCAAATTTACGAAATAGAATCTGTCTTAGATCGTCGTAAACGAAAAGTTGGGAAAAAGTGGGTCAAAGAAATTAAAGTTCACTGGAAAGGTTATCCATCCAAATTTGACAGTTGGATTTTGGAATCCGATCTTGTATAAAAACACGAACATGAATTTTAAATCTTCAGTCATAAGAAGGGACACAGATTCTTTGCAATCTTCTGAAAGTTTAGCCAAATTACCCAAAAATAGATTGACATTTTTATCTCAAATCATTATCGTTTATGCCATCATCATCACTTCCCTAGTTCAAATCAGTCTTCAAAGTCCAGATAAAGAATTGTGGTTGATTTTATTGAGTAGTTCTGTCGGTTATATTCTGCCTTCCCCAGGGTTAAAATTCAGAAAACGTAGTGGTTTTGAAGAAACTTCCAAACAAGCACCATGACAGGGTTTTATTTGACATTGTTAAGTGACAGTTCAATGACGACTTTTCCTGACAATACACAAAGTTCTTTTACTGTCATATTAGATCATCCCATCAACATCGAAAAAGAAAAGTGGGAAGTTGCTTTGGTAGAAATGATTACACCAACTCAAGTCATGAATATCTCGGATGAAAACAATTTTTTCTACTTGAGATTTTACGACAGAATACTAGCTCAGTCACTTGGAATAGAGAATATGAGCGAGGATTGTTCGGAAGACAATACTTGCGCAGAATTCGAGTTGAAAATTCCCAAAGGAAATTACAGTTCCCCACAACATTTGGTACAGGAAATACAAGGCATCATCAATACACGTTTTGGAGAAATGCTGAAGAAAGCTAATGCTGAGATAGAAATGAGTTATGGCAACAACAGTAAACGTGTCAAAATATTTTACAACAATCCCAATACCGTCAGACTACTATTTCCAAAGCTACTGGGTGAGAAATTAGGGGTAAATCCAAAAATGTCAGAAAGACCCATCGGAAACGAAAGACATGCTTTTAGATACGAAGTAGATTTAAACACGGCTAATAATCAACTGTACGTTTACTCGGATATTGCCAGTTACACTTACGTAGGTGACATAACTGCTCCTATTCTGCGAGTTGTTCCATTTGAGATTTCAAAACGCTCTCATCATTCTCATCAAGAGTTTGTCAACTTGCATTACGTTCCAGTGGCAAAATCATTCATAGATCAAGTTCACATAAGTATAAAAGGCGATACGGGAATAGATATTCCATTTATCACGGGAAAGTCTTTGATCAAGTTACATTTCAGACTCAAAGATAATTAGCCAATAAAATGTATTTCCAAACTCGTGGTGTAGTGTGTCAACAAGGGTCGGGTGGAAATAACTTTCCAGTTTACAGAGGTGTATCGAGACAGTACGGTTATGGTTTAGGGTCTATGTTTAAAACTGCCTTGAGAACGGTCATGCCAATCTTAAAACCTGTTGCAAAAGCAGGTTTACAAAGTATCAAACATGTAGCCAAAGATCAAGGAATTCATGCACTTCGCGACATCATGGATGGTCAAAATATCAAACAAGTTTTAAAAACTAGAGGTAAATCAGCTTTAAAATCTTTGGGAAAATCTGCTTTAGATCATTTGGCTTCGGGAGCTATAAAATCAAGCCAGAAACGTAGAAAAACTCAGTCTAAGACAAATCGTCGAACTGTTCACAACAAACTGCAAAAGGGTAGAGGCAGAAAGAATTCTGTAAACAGAGCCATTAGGAAAAAATATTCAAATCTAAAATTTGACCGCGATATTTTTGACTAAGAAAATGATGCAAAGTGGATCTTGTGAATGTAGCAAGTCTGAAATAGACATGCAAACTGTTCCTCCAACTCTGACCACCATGCAAGATTCTCAGTGGATAGATTATCATCCCATAGCTTCTCTAGACAGTTATCATGCACCCATCGAATTTGTGGTACCAGGCCATATGGAATATTACACTGATTTATCACAAACTTATTTGTACTTGAAATTCAGGATTTTGAGAGCAAACGGTGACAATCTTGAGAACGATAAAAAAGTTGCTCCCATCAACAACTTCTTTCACAGTATGTTTAGTGGAATTGATCTATATCTTAACAATAAACTGGTGACGAGTAACATGGATACGTATCCCTACAGGGCTTACATTGAAAACTTGTTTTCTTTAGGATCTGATGTGAAAGACAATCAACTTAAAGCTGCAGAATTTTGGTACGAAGATGAACCTGGTCACTTTGAAGATTTTGGTCATGTCAATGTAACAGCCCGCATAAATCCTTTCAAACTAAGTAAACCTATGGAACTTCAAGGTCGTTTACATCTAGATTTGGCCATGCAGGAAAAATATTTGCCTAATGGAATAGAATTAAGACTTCGTCTCAATCGAGCTTCTCCTCAATTTTGTATCATGTCTGAGGATGAGTACCCTGTTATGGTTAAGATCGATGCAGCAGTCTTATCGGTTCGCAATGTTCAACTTTTGCCAGCCATAGCCAATGATCTCAATCAAACTATTGCACATCACAATGCGAAATTTCCCATACGGCGTGTAGAAGTTAAGACATTTACCATAGGCACAGGTCTTAGATCAAAAGTCGAGGACCACTTGTTTCAGGGACAACTTCCAAAGCGATTGTTCATTGGCATGGTAGATAATGCAACATTCAATGGATCGTTACTCACAAATCCTTTCAACTTCCAACATTTCGGTCTCAGCAAACTTGAAGTGAGTTGTGACGGTCACAGCATTTATGGAAAACCATTTGAACCGAAATTTAAGTTAGATCAATATCTTAGATCTTACATGTCTCTGTATCAGGCTTTGGGCAGTCAAAATCAGATTCAGAATTGTAACATCGACTACGACGACTACAAAGGTGGATACTGCTTCTGGGGATACGATTTCACGCCAGACCAAGGAGCCGATCAGAGCCATCTACATCCTATAAAAACTGGTAACCTGCGAGTGGAACTTCAGTTTGCAAAAGCACTCGTCAAGACCATCAACGTCATAGTATATGCAGAGTTTGACAACCTGGTAGAAATCAACGGTTTGAGAGAAGTCATCACAGACTACTGAGACCATGAATAAAGGATACTTCGTAGAACAAGAACTGAAGTTTAGAGTGGAATGCTTCGAACAACTACATGGATCCTACTCTGACGAAATTGGTTCCTTGGAGGACGAACTCGAACAGCTGTTACACCCAAAGATCAGATCTGTGTGTGATAAAAATGGAGAACTGCTAGAACAATTTGATGTGCCACCACCAAAAACATTTATTGGCAAGGACAAGACTGCTTTGATATTTGCGATGCTAAAGAACCTGAAAATAGCTGTCAGAGAATATGCTCAACACGAGTGTGAAGGTTGCAGAATAGATCATCCCAGCCAGAAAAATCACATGCTCTGTCTAGGAGCCGGATATGATTGGATAAGAGACTTACACTATCACGAACCGGCATTAGAATGTCTCAACATCTACGATGTCATCAAAGACTGGAACCATGAACTGTGCCTAAAATTTGGCTTAAAAGACACTGGAGATGCAAGAGGCATGAGTCATCTCACGCCGGAAGAAGCCGTGGAAGCCTATAAAAACTGGATGTTTCTGAAGAAAAACCAATACTGCTCTCCAATGAATGAAGACTGGAAAAAATACTGGGAACTGAGAATCTTAGACTCCTACAACAGGGATGAATACGCTAGAACTGACGGCCCTTCTGACCAAGGCGTCTCAACTTATGCATTTGAACGCCAAAGTAGTCTCGAAGGATCTCCTGCCACAGAAGAAGCCACTGGATGTGAAAGCATACATCATTAATACAGATGACTCGGACCAACTAGGAGAACATTGGGTGGCCTTATACTTCAAAGATGACAAGGCGATTTACTTCGATTCATATGGACAGCCACCATTAGAAGACAACATTCTACCATTCATACAAAGAAATACCAAGACGTGGATAGAAAATACAGAGATGCTTCAGAGTCCATGGAGTAAAGTGTGTGGAATGTATTGTATCTACATATTACATCAGCTAAGCAGAGGACTAGATCTGAAGACGGCCATTCACGAGAACCTGATGGGAACAGGAGAAGATCCATACCAAAATGACAGAGACATTGAAATGTGGTTCAGTTTGAATTATGGAAGACTATACTTATCAGTGAAAAAGACAATATCACCACCAGACCAGTTCTTTGAACATAGGATTCAAAGTTGTAAATGCTTAAGATATACCAATTGTTTATCAAAGAAATATCCAATGTATACGATGTTGTAGATATGTTTGTAAACGATGGCAGAGGGACGACCCTAATCCTTTGTCAATCGTCAGTTAGTTCGTAAGCGGGGTAATTAAAGTTCTGTTATTGAAAAAATCCAATCGTTGTTATTTTTTCAGGTAAACTTTAGAAGGCTAGTAAGAAATAATTTCAGTCCAGAACATTAAAATCTTGAGATACAAGATTTTATAATCTCCCCAGGAACAAGTACTGACGCTATAGAGTTATGCCTCTGGTATAGTGAGGCCCTGAGATACAGGGCCAAGAGACTCATAGCAGACGCATATTACTGTAAAGCCTCAGAAATTGAACAGAATGAACAAGAGTATGCCACAGCAACTCACACCATCAACTGTCACTATAGAGTTATGCCTCTGGTATAGTGAGGTCTTGAGATACAGGGCCAAGAGACTCATAGCAGACGCATATTACTGTATAGCCTCTTAAGCCATCTCCTATGCCATTTAACATAGACTTTTCCCCTGAAAAAAGACTAAGTTATTTCAAACTAGCCTTTTCAAGCTTACTAAAGCGGTGGCATCTATGGACACGCCCGGCCCGAGACTGCCCCAGGCTGCGGACTTAGTCTCCGGACGGGCGTGGCCATAGTGCCGCCCTTTACTACTCGCGAAGCCTGCATTTACCTTGCAA
>OZ022499.1:112127423-112165120 GCA_963989385.1 Ctena decussata
AGAGTTAACTGTATTTCTTCAGTTAAAAGACAGGTTTATTTTCCCTTCCAAAGCAATCCCTGAAATCTAGATCCATCTTACAAGAAGTAAGAGTAAAACTATCTAATAGCTGAGTCACACAAGACTGATTTACATATTTAGGGTATGTTTGGAAGGGTAAACTGTCTTATAACCAAATAAAAATGAGCTGCGACACGACAAAACCAACAATGTGGTTGTGCGCCCTTTGCAAACTCAGATCAGCCTGGGCATCCGTCCTGTCCGATCAGACTCTTAGCTAAGCGCTTAAAGGGTAGCTAAGGGTCTAAGCTACCTGCATGCTGACGGCGAAGACTCTGATCAGACTGGGCGGATGCCCAGGCTGATCTGAGTCTGCGTTGGGCGCACAACTACATTGTTGGTTTTGTCATGTCGCGGCTCATATGGTTAGGGTAGATTTCTGACAGTAATCAAGATGTATGGCTACATCCCCATGTTTTCTGCCGTTTTTACAAAGGGAAACAACTTTTGTGACTTCCTATTTGTTTTACTGGATGATTTAGCCCCTCCAAAATTGGATAAACTCTTAAAAGAAAGAATTTGCTCCATTAGCTTTTCTAGGAGCAAACTCTTTCAGAGTTGTCCACTATTGAGAATGGAGGCAAAAATGAAAGTAGCAAAGTTGCTTCCCCTGGAAGTATACCTATTCACCTTAAGGCCCTGCTCTACTAAGTCAACAGATGCTTTATTGTATCATATTTATTTGGTTATAAGACAGGGTTTTTCACTTCCAAAACAATCTCAAAAATGTAGATCCATCTAAGATGGATCTAGAGTTTTGGGATTGTTTTGGAAGTGAAAAAAACATTTTACAGCTGAATTACATGAGTGATTTACAAATTTTCAGAAATTTTGGAAGGGTTAAGTCCCGACTTAAGGTAAATGGGTTATGCATGTTTTTAAGGGAAGCAACTCAAATATTTTCATATTTGCCTCCCATATAAAACAACAACTCTAGCTTCATTTTAGAAGTACAATTTTTAATGAGTTTTTGCTGTTAGCATATTATTGACTAAGGGCCTTTATGCCCTATTTGGTTTATTTACTTTTTTTACCTACCATATTTATTTGGCAATAAAACGGTCCCAAATATGTAAATCAGTCTTGTGTAATTTAATTGTTAGATAAGTTTTACTCCTCCAAAACAATCCCATAAAATCCAGATGTCTTATAAGATTTTGGGGATTGTTTTTGAAAGGAAAATCTCAATTTTACAACCGAACAAATACTAGTCTAGTCTATCCCATACCATGGCGAGGTTGTTGGGGCACCACAGATAACTTTACAGTTACTGTCCTTTTCCATCTAGCTGTGTCTGCAGCTGCCCTAGTTGAGCTAGCAAAGTCCATCCCTGTCCACTTCTTAGTATTGTCTTCCCACCTCTTCCACTGTCTATCTCTTCTTTTTCCTTTCACTCTGCCCTGCAGAATTGTCTTTGTTAAGCCAGAAGACCTTGAGACATGGCCAAACCACCTCAATTTCCATTTCTTGACCAAGGTCAGGAGGTCATCATTTTTTCCAATGGCTGCTTGGATCTTTCTGTGAATATCTTCAAACTGTTGATAGCAACTCATCCCAAAGGCTTGTATTCTTTTCTCTAACTCTGCTGGCAAGGTCCATGACTCACAGACATACAGAAATATGGATATGACAAGAGAGTGCATCAGCTTCGATCTAAAGCCTCGTTTACATGATATGTTTTTGCACATGTGGCAAAAAGAATATATAGAAAAAAGCGCATATGGTTTTATGTTTATACGATATGCAGAGAGCACATATGTTCTCAGGCTTTCCCGCCATTTACCTTGAAATGTCTGCATAATTTTGTCATCTTTTATGTTACAAAAATGTAGACGGAGGACATGCTGATGATTCCACTTTGTATGTGATTCATTACCTATGCTTATGAGCAAATGCAACATAAAAGAGTACAGACCCTAAAATGAAAGGACTTCAACGTTCAGGGAAGCAGACAGGAAGTCATAAAGGTTGTTCCCCTTTGTAGAATGCATGTAATATTCAAGAAATATACATTCTAATACCCCTGATATCAATATTTTGGTATTTTAAATACCTACTGAGGTTGCAAAAGCAATTAACCTCAGTGCAAAAGCAATTAACCTCAGTGCAAAAGCAATTAACCTCAGTGAACTCTCTTCTGATTGGTCAAAAGCTTATGGAAAAAAGCATAAGGATAGAACATGTTCTATTCCTTGTGCTTTCCACATGTGGGAAGAATAAGCAGTGCATAACTCTGTTTAGACGGTATGTTTTCCATATGTGCACAGAAAACTTATGTGGAAAACATATCGTGTAAACGAGGCTTAAGAGATATGTTGTTATCTTCCTCTATCGGCTTCAGCTTTGTCAGAGCTGCAGTGGCTTTTGTCATCAATATGAGAACCTGTGGTTTTGAGCCTTCATCTGAGACAATTATTCCAAGGTACTTGAAGCTTGTAGCTGTTCCAAGTTTCTATTCTTTAACATTGATCTCCTTCTGAATGCCATTGACGCTGTTCGTTATTTGGTTGGTCTTCCCAGCATTTATCTCAGTTTTATACCTTGTGCAGGTTTTGTCGTGACCTTCAACTAGGGCTTCTAGTTCCTGCTTTTCCACAGTAAGAGCATCACTGTCATCGGCAAACCCCAGACTGGTGACAGTTCTTCCACCTATGCTAACCTTCTCATCATGTTCTTCCAGAGCATCAGACATGATCCTTTCAAAAAATGTGAGAAAAGGCATCCTTGCCTAACTCAAACTATTGTTCTGAAACATTCTCCTGTGCTGCCAGTCATCTGAACTGCACTTAAAGCCTTGTCATAGAGATACTCAATAGTGCAAACTAGATTTGCAGTGATATTGTACTGCGGCATGGTGGCCCATAAGGCTGCACGCCATACCCTGTCAAGAAGAAATACGGTAAAATCTAATAATACCAAAAATCAGACAGAGTGCCTTTCCTACCCAAATAAAGTTCGAAGAAACCTGGTGCTTTTATTAATTACAGAGCTTTATCCAGGAAACGGATGTATATGTTGGATGTAAGTGTTAAGATGATTATTGAATCAATTCTATCAGGTGAGGTGTTTCATCTATCTGTATATTGTTGAATGGATATATAGGTAAGACATTGAACAGAATACTATATGCTCATTAATTTTTGTTCACATTGTTAAACTATGAGCCACAACATGACAAAACCAACAAAGTGGCATGTGCCCCATGTGAAGACTCAAATCAGCCTGGGCATCTGCCCAGTCTGATCAGTCTTGACTGTCAACATGGGGGTAGCTTGGACCCTTAACTACCCTTTAAGCACACAGCAAAGATTCCGATCAGACTTGGTGGATTCCAAGGCAGACCTAAGTCTCTGTGTGGTGAACATCACAGGGTATAATCGATTCCGCCAATTTTCGCTTCCTGCAGAGACTTACATCATATTTGGCTTCTGCCGAGACTGTCCGCGATCTCTTGCTTCCTGCCGAGACTTCTGTACATGATAAATGGCTTCCTGCAGAGACTGTCCGCGTGATTCTGCTTCCTGCCGAGGCTCTCGGCAGGAAGCAGAGTCACGCGGACAGTCTCAGCAGGAAGCGATTCCTTGAGGACAGTAGTCTCTGCAGGAAGCAAGAGTTTGCGGACAGTCTCGGTGGAAGCCAAATATGATGTACAGTCTCTGCAGGAAGCGAAAATTGGCAGAATCGATTATACCCTGTGAACATGCCACTTTGCTGGTTTTCTGGTGTTGCCACTCATATGAGTCACATCATACAAAAAAAAATGCTTAACTAACACAGGTGAACAGCATTTGTGCAGTCTGGTCAGAGCCTTAGCTGTTGGCATGCATTATGTTTGGACCCTGAGAAATCTACAAGCACAAAATGAAGGCTCTAGTTAGGCTTCGCACATTCACAGACTAGTTTGAGTGTTTGCTCTTTGTAGATATTTTAAACCACCTTTTTGCATGACACAGCATATATAAGATATGTATGAGAAAACATGTCAGACTGGTATATACAGTGAAGGACCAAAAGTAATTCCACAAAAGTATTCTCCCTTTGAATATCTAAGATATATCCTTAGACTTTTGTGCATTCATATTGTTTATAAGAAAACTAACTTTGTCCCAATGCCAAACATAAGATAATTACTAAGACTGAAAAGCTAAATAAACATGCTATACTGTTCAAATACTGTTTTCAGAAATAAATTCTTCCTCTTCTGTGTTATACAACTTGTCAACTTAGTATAAATTTTGAAATTGACAAGTTTCCATTGACATTAATAGCGACATCGTGAAAAATGTGACCAAAAACTTGAATGTAAAAGTTACAGTCATGCTAATTAAGAATAAGATGAATATCTGATATGAACCTAAAATGTAACTTGCATTATTCGTCTAGTTTTCAAAAAAGTACCAAAATTATTGTAACCCGTCGAACAAGAATGCCAAAATATAATTTCCAGCAAACATGAAAATACACTGAAGTATATGGGAAAATTGATTTTGTGGAATTACTTTTGGTCCTTGACTGTCGGTATTGTGCAAGCACAAACTCAAGCTAAATGGGTACACTTTCAAGTGAAGCAACTACCATTTTCATTTTTGCCTCCCTTCTCATTTGCAGTCAACTCTTAAAGGAAAGAATTTAGGATCAAATTCGTTTCCTTTAGAGTTGACTCGTTTTGGAAGGGCTGTGCTGTCGAGAGAAGCAAACAGTCACAAAAATAGTTCCCCTTTTCAAAAATGGCAGGAAATGATGGGGGTATACCTATCTACCTTTAAATGCAAATTGTGCATGCCTTTTCCAAACTGTGCATAGGCTGATCTGAGCATGCTCAAAGACCAGTTTTGTCATGTTGCAGTTTATATGAACCTAGACAAGCATAATCTTAAATTGTATGAGAAAGGAAACTTATCTAGTTTTGTGCAATAAACTTCTATTTATTACATTTATTTGTTTGGTATTCCCTTATGGGTATTCCATGTTAGATAGGCAAGGCCCAGAGGTTATAAAACTTGAAAATAATATCAAACTCAAAATAAAGCACACTGACTGGCTGCTTCCGAGCATTTGCTCAGAAGCAGACAATCAGTGTGCTTTATTTTGAGTTTGAGATTATTTTCAAGTTTTATAACCTCGAACCCAGGTTGAACTCTTGAAAACTGAATATAAAGCTTCCATTGCAGTAGTTCTTACGAACAGAGCTGGAATTAGCTAGATCTGAATTGACTTTCATTTTTTTTTCCGACAAAAGTTTTATGGCATTCTGCTTGATGAGTGATTATTTGTGGTAAACCAATATTTGGTACATTAAAACAGAAATTACTCTGAAACAAAGGAATTAAAGGGTTTTGTGATATAATCAGATTTGCCAGTGGTTTCCGTTGTTTTTATAAATTATGAGTTTTTCTTCTTTTGGGCTCATACCAATATACCAATGAGCAGTTTTCCAGGGGTCTAGCTAAAGGGTTTTCCTCTCTCTAGAATGACCCAAGTTATCTAGATCAGTTTTACGACTTTCTGCTATAAGATGGGATGTTTCATTCAAAAATAGTCCCAAAAATCTAGATCCATCTTTTAAGATGGATCTAGATTTTTGGGATTGTTTTTGAAAGGAAAAAATCCCATCTGAAGAAAAATGTAGAATTATTTTTGCCTCACGATATATTCAACATAGTGTGATGCTAAATTCCTTAGTTTTGACCCAAAAGTCAATTTATAAAAATAGTGGTGATCTGTGATAGCCAAGATGGCCTCCTGAGAAGATAACTGTATATTTTTAAGTAATCATGTCCAGATCCAGTAAAGCAAATGAGCTATTCCTTAGCATGAAGCACTTGGCACACCTCGATGGCATGTTGGTGCATCACTTCTTAATCCAGTCTTCTTGAAGCTCATGCTTACAATATTGGTACAAGCAAATTTGAACAGTTCTTTACAGACATACTTTTTGAAATTTCTATGATAATTTTGATACAGGTTTTACCACCTTTTCAAGAATATTTCACTCATGTCAAGCCAATCTTTAAGCAGTGTAGGGCGAAAACTAGAGCTCTTGGGGAAAAACCACATGACCTTCACGAAGCAGAGCTTGGCTTTCTCACATAGAAATTTCTATGAGAAAATGAGAAAAGGCTCTTTACTAAGTTTCCGAGGTAGGTCCTGCATTTCAGCTTCCATTAGCCAGACTGTTTCGAAACACATCAAACTTCCCCAGATCACCTGCCACTAAGCTAGATCATAGTGACCTATTTTTGTGGGAAAACTAACACCATTTCAACTTTTCGAGGTCAGTCCTGTAACTCAGTTTCAGTTACCCTAACGCTTTTCAAACTTATTCAGTGCATGTAGCAAATCACTCCAGATAGCATCCATTTTCACTATTAAAGCCATGTCAAAATTTCAAGGTCAATCCTGTATCTCAGCCTCTGATGGCATGAGACCTTACAATGCACTAAACACCTCTAAGTCACCTTGCAAAAAACCATGTCACAGTGACCGATAATTGACTCCAGCTCAAGCTTTCGAGGTCAGCCCTGTAGTCAGCTTCATTCATGCCTTTCAAATGTTATCAGTCCATGCATGCATCAAACCTCCCAAGGTAGCTGGACACAAAGCTATGTCAGAGTGACCTACTTGCCTTAAAAGTCAACAAGTTTTCAAGGATGGCCCCAAAATCTCAACTTACATCTATGTAGCTTCAGGCCTTGCAAACCATCAGTGCACACATCGAAGTGCTGAAGGTCAGCTCACATAAAACTTGGTAATAGTATGTGACATACTTTTGTGAAAAGTCAACAAAATTTCAAGTTTCGGCCACTCATCAGTACAATCGTCAACAGTACATGCTCTAAACTTCCCGATCACCTCTCACATAACCAGGACACAGTGACCTACCTTTATCAAGATCTGCCCAGTATCCAGTTGTCGAGGTTCTCTTTATCTATATAATTCTATAATTTTATCGAAATAATGCCTTTCAAACTTTAACCTACTTTTAAGAAACTTGACCCCATACCAAGTTTCCAAGATCGGTGCTGTATCAAGATTTCGAGATTTGGCTTTTCTTTTCAGCTTCTAAAGCTTCAGGCCTTTCAGACCTCATCAGCCCTTGTTCTAAGCTGCTCCAGAAAACTCTCACAAAACTAGATCACAATGACCTTTTAAGAAAATCCACACCATATCTAATGTTTGAGCTTGGCCTTGTAATTCAGCTTCTGTTGACTTCCTGCTTTTCAAACTTCATACGTTCATGCACAGGGGCACGGGTCTTATCTTTTTTTTTCGGGTAGAGATAAGGTGGAGACGAGTGATCCCATTGAGAATTCTCATAACGATTTTTTACTGGGTGATTATAATTACACGTGAGGGTATCGGTGAAAAAGATGATATTACCCCTGCCTCTGTGCTTTAAACTATTCCCAGTCACCCTTCATAAAACAAAGTCGCATTGACCTACTTTTAAGAAAATTGACACAGTACTAAGTTTTCGAGATCCACCTTGTATCAAGCTTTTTATGTCGGCCCCAGTATCCCAGCTTCTGCTCAACAACTATGCACCCATCTTGTACAAGACTATTCATTCAAAGATGAGGAGCGCCAGTACCTCAGTAGGTTTAGCGCTGGCCTGCTGATCTAGCAGTCCCGTGTTTGAGTCCTGCTATTGGCGGAAGTCTTTTCAAACAGGGATCCATTGCACATAGCCTTTCATTATCACCCCGTCGTTCTGATATGGCTTAAATACTGTTGAAAAGGATTGAAAAGGATGCAAAGTCGCAAGTCATCCACCCATCCTACAGAACTAGATCACAGTGACCTTTTTTGTGCTCAACTCAGCTGAGAAGAATATTTTCTCTGCTGATGAATATGAAAATGCCAACTAATGTTGGCATTTTCATATTCATAAGCAGAGAAAATTTCATACTCAGCCAAACTGAGCAAGAAATCTGTACCTATCAGTAATTTGCTATTTATTAGGAGGTAAAATTTCATGCTCAGCTGAGTTGAGCATGAAAAACGTTATATACCCTTGGGGCCAGGTCCAGTTAATCGCTAAATGTCTTAAACCACACCTTAATATAAAGAAATAAGACAAAATTTCTTTGCAGATAGCAAGATTTTATACGTAGACAGTGGTTCCATAGAAACAAGTATATGATGGACACAACGTCATTCATATGATATGATATGCTACTGAATACATAACTGCTTTTTAGCGTGATTCCCAAATAAACTTATAATTTTGAATTTTACATCACGTACATATATTATATATTGCGAATTAGGAGACTTTATTATGAAACGTTAATCGCTGCGAGCGGGCTACCCAACCGTACTCCCTTTTAGGAAGGGGGGGGGGGGTTTAGGTTTATCCATGCTCAAAACCAGCAAGATCATTTGCACAAGCTGTCAAAATGCCGAAACCCAAAGTACAAAACCATTCTGTCACCAACGAATGCTCCTCTACTTCGGATTACAGGCATTAAATCCCAAACAATTGCCCTCTATCTAGAGAGTGTTGTCTCACAGTACATAACAAAAGTCTCACAAAATTATTATAATACAAACTTTTGCAAAATTTAAAACTTCGACTGTCGAACAATTTGTTCGGGTAGAAATCTCGCTTAGAACCGAAAAACTGTTTCCCGCCCAAGCCTTTATATGACACCTGTCATATGACAACACACTGCTCAAACCTGTTATAAAACCGGTTCGTTAA
The DNA here is from genome assembly GCA_963989385.1 of Ctena decussata. Taxonomy (NCBI): domain Eukaryota; kingdom Metazoa; phylum Mollusca; class Bivalvia; order Lucinida; family Lucinidae; genus Ctena; species Ctena decussata. Next base: position 112,136,188 of record OZ022499.1, read on the forward strand.
GTTGGTTGGTTGGTTGATTTGATGCTTAACGTCCACGGTAAACAACTAAGGTCATGTCGGGACGGTCAGTTAACCTAACCACACTATTCCTGGGCAGGCTTAGACCTCCTAAGCGGTTAACCAGTACTAAGTGCACATACTTTCGCCAGTAACTGACAACTGCCTTTCTTGTTCTTGAATCAGCGGAAGGAGAAACGAAAGTATGTGGCCAGACCGGGTTTCGAACCCAGGACCTCTGACTTATGAGTCAGGTGCCCTACCGATTGCGCTACGCGGCCCGGCGGTTCGTTAAGACATAAAGCCCTAGTCACAAATTCACGGTTCACCACGGTTTCACAAATCGTAGCACACCGTCTTGATTCGTAGTAGCACCGTAGATGCATCCGTCGTGTTCCGTAATGATCCCTGAAGAACCGTGGTGATCCGGGAGTCGCTACGGAAGTTTTAAACTGTTTAAAACTTCCGTGGTGAACCGTGGTGGCTTGTGGGCGTGGCCTAAACCGTAGCGCAACCGTAACAGAATCGGGCTCGTTCGTAGCGCTACCGTAGGTGTATCCGTGATTATCCCTGGCTTTCCGTTGGTATTCGTGGACAACCGTGATAAATTCTTCACTACGAAAACTCACTTTTTCTTTAAGTGAAATAAGTACTCAGACTCGAAAGTTTATGACCTTGGATTACTTTCCTTGTCAATGCAAAATACCTACTCACAATTAATTTTCAGAATAAAATTTTTATTTGTCAACCGAATTTCAAATTTTTGCTGCACATTTTACGAAAAATTTAGTAATATATAATACGATCAAATACTTTCCTTGTTTACAAATAAATTAGACATCATCGACAAAAAATCATTATCATGACCACCATAAAACCGTAGACAATCGTAGGAGCCGGTGGCGCTACCGGCTTGAGTCGTACTAGCACCGTATCGAACCGTAGTAGCTTCGTAAGCTTCCGTAACCACAGTATCCGAACTACATGTACAATCTCTTCCGGTTTTCATAGCGTTGAATCGAGAGTACATACGTTCGCTTATAACCAGTAGTCGGAAATCATTATGTTTTGAGATTTTATCCGGAATCTGCTCCGTCATTTATAGCTATTCAGCTTCGAAAATGTAAAGAGGTAAGTTTAATATAATTTGCTCTTCGGTCATTTACTTTATTACCCTGTACAATGTCGTGTATGGGTGGGTAGTAATTGGTACAGTATTCAAATCGCCCTTGGCATGATTCTTAAACCATTTTGAGCATTTTCTTACATGTTTTATAAAAAATCTTTAGAATAAACGGAAGGCGTTATCAATCTACAGTTTGTTAGTTTTGATAAAAGATTGATAGCTAAGTTTTGCACGACACAATCTCGTGTTAAATTAAGCTGTTCGGAGAAAAAAATCTGCGACGGCAAGGAGTTTTTCATTGTACAGGGCAATGAAGTAAAAGACCGAAGAGAAAATTATATTAAACTTACCTCTTTACATTTTCGAAGCTGAATTACTATAAATGACGCAGTAGATTCCGGATAAAAACTTAAAACATAATGATTTCCGGCTACTGGTTATAAGCGAATTTTGTACTCTCGATTCAACGCGATGAAAACCGGAGGAGATGGTACCTGGGTACAGTGCGTTCGGATACTGTGGTAACGCGACCGTGGAATACCCTTGTTGTCCGTAGTGCTGCCGCCTTGCACCGTCGTGAAGTCGTAGATGATCCGTAAAGACACCGTACAAACACCGTGAAAAACCTTAATGGAACCCCGGCAAACCGTAGTGATGCTGGATTTTTCTACGGTTCACCCCGGTTTGCCGTCTAGGTCAAACCGTGGTGAATCATGGTAAAGCCCCAGTCACACATTCACGGTTCAGGCCACGGTTCACCACGGTTTCACAAACCGTAGCACACCGTCGTGATTCGTAGTAGCACCGTATATGCATCCGTCGTGTTCCGTAATGATCCCCGAAGAACCGTGGTGATCCGGGAGTCGCTACGGAAATTTTAAACTGTTTAAAACTTCCGTGGTGAACCGTGGTGGGTTGTGGGCGTGGCCTAAACCGTAGCGCAACCGTAACAGAATCGTGCTCATTCGTAGCGCTACCGTAGGTGCATCCGTGATTATCCCTGGCTTTCCGTCGGTATTCGTAGACAACCGTGGAGGTTTTGTCACTACGAAAACTCACTTTTTATTAAAGAGAATAAAGTTCCCAGACTCGAAAGTTTATGATCTTGGATTACTTTCCAAGTCAATGCAAAATGCGTACTCAAAATTAATTTTCAGTACAAAATTTTTATTTGTTAACCGATTTTCAAAATTTTTGCTGCACATTTTTCGAAAAATTCAGTACTATATACTGTCATAAAATACTTTTCTTGTCCACTAATAAATTAAACATCATGAACAAAAACCATTATCATGACCACCGTTAAACCGTAGACAATCGTAGGAGCCGTGGCGCTACCGGCTTGAGTCGTACTAGCACCGTATCGAACCGTACTGGCATCGTAAGCGTCCGTAACATGACCGTGGAATACCCTTGTTGACCGTAGTGCTGCCGCCTTGCACCGTCGTGAATTCGTAGATGATCCGTACAGACACCGTACAAACACCGTGAGAAACCCTAATGGAGCCCTGGCAAACCGTAGTGATGCTGGATTTTCTACGGTTCATCCCGGTTTTGCCGTCCGGTCAAACCGTGGTGAATCGTGGTGAACCGTAGCCTGATCCGTGAATGTGTGACTGGGGCTTAAGCTGTAGCCTGATCCGTGAATGTGTGACTGGGGCTTTAGTTCTCCGCTGTACGTTGTAACGCGGAGAACTAGTAATGTGTGTAACATATCTGATCTGAGCATCAATGCAGATTTTCACATAAAGCACTAGAACCGATGGAAATATGATGATTTTTGAGCCTTACAATCAAACTTGAAGTCAAATAGCGAAACTGTTCAGCAAATTTTAATTACGCAGATTGGAAATAGATTATATTTTATCAGGCCAAGAATTTATGATAGCACTAAACCAAGATGGGTTACAAAAATGAGTTATCCGTAATAATTTGGCTATATCATACAAAAATGCACAAACTAAATTATGGGTATTCAAAAGTTCGAATTAGGCTGTCTATAATTATGCCACAAATTGAAAATAAAGTAATGGATATCCAAAATTGAATTGTGGATATCTAAAAGGGTGCGGCAAATATTTCTCCCAAAGAGATTCTGTCTGAGTTTTATACATTATGAAACCTCAGGCAATTATACTGTACCTGTTTCGGCATCGTGTGCGGCCATAAAGAATATACTTAAAAACATGTAGTAAGATTACAATAAAGTTTAATATAAAACCTTCATGGCTCGACAACGGGGGGGGGGGGGGGGGGGGGGGGGCAGGGGTCATATTAAACCTCGGTGAGGGGGGAGTCCTATCACAAAATTTCACCTAGTCCTTTGGCACACTTTAACGTTTTAGTTTGGTTGTGCGTGCGTATGTGGGTGGGGGCCGGGGAGTGAGGCCGGGAGGCGGGGATTGCAGTAGACTAAAGACAAAATGCTTTCAGGTATAAAGAAAACGTTTTGACCCGTTTATAACCAAAATGACTTATCAGTCATGTACATCCTGACGCAGATTGTAATTAACGGAACAGTTAGGGTAGTTCGCCCTTGAGTCGAACACCTTTTGTATTGTCTTGCGCTTGCAGACCCTAGATATTGACCCACGTCGTGTTTGGGTCATGCAGCAGCTAGCGCAGATTTCCAAGCACAAAAATACTGCAACCGTTTAGCCATACTTCGTAAAATAAGGGAATAATAAGGGGTTTTATCCACCTACCCAAATTAGCCCTTAAGTCGAACAGACTTGCCCCTGACGCGAACAGATATACTGATCCAGCCATTATAGGACAACCTCGTGAAGGGTATGTAATATCCAGAAAATCCGCATTTTTTAAATTACATGTTTTTTAATCATTTTTGTTTGATGTCAAATTAAAACATTCTTTAGGAGATATTGAGACACATAACAATGTACGTAAATGTAGATAAATCCACCCTGTGACTCCTGGTGCAGGTAGAAAAACACTCGTTTAAGGGGCTCAGTTACCATGTGTGCTGTTTCATATATGATAAGCGTAGACCCTTATTGCGTACATAAAAGAAAAGAGGAAAATGTGTTTGTGCAATTAGTCCCTGACTGAATGCATTTGCTAGTGATACAGTGAGTTAACCGCCGCTGAAACTATATGCCCGTGTTCGACTTCAGGGCGAATCGGTGTTCGACTCAATGACGAAGCATAGGTTTGTTTTAATTGTGAAAATTTTTGTTGATTTTACTTATTTTGACCTCTAAATAGTTATCTTTTCGAGCATTGAGAAGCCATGGATTAGTTTAACAAAACTGTTAAATTTCGCAACCTAAGACCCTTTTTGCTACATAATATTAAGTATTTTACAAAATTTATAAAAATCATATTTATGAAATTTAGAAACAGCTCGAGAGGGGTGCGTTGCGACGACAGCTAGTCGTATAATAATGCATGTTTTATATTTGGGAGTCTTTTATGCATATTGTTCATAGATTAAGGTAACGTCTGGTATCTGAACAGGTAATGATCCACCAAGTTGAAATGTTAATGTTAACAGTTCAATTTGTTCGACTTAAGGGCAAGTTCGACTTAAGGGCGAGTTACCCTAATACATGTAAGTATGATATGTATGCTGATTCATATTAAATTTTTACCTGTTGTAGACTATACTTAGATTGAAATACTTTTCCTTATATTGATTTATACCTGTATTTATACCTGCATACAACAAACAATTGAACGACATTTTGACCGATACAAATATGGATTTCACAACATTATTACTCAGGAAGGGGAATTTCGGTAATGCAAAGGGTATTTTTGAATGCAAAAAATAATGGTCATAAAACATAAAGTTTTTTCTTCAGGATAACAGCCAAAGTAAACTTTGGCGAAGAAAGTCGAAGTCATCTACCCATATAAACAGCCATTAGTTATCAGGTAACGTGATTTTCTTTTTTATCTTCTCTTCCATTCAGCTGTTATTCAAACATTATACATATGATTGACGTCGGGTGAAAAGGAACCTAAAGCCTTGTGCGTATCTCAAACTTCATTAGAAATGATAATCCTCGGGTGATAATCACCACCTTAGCCTTCATCGATCGGCATGCCGATCTAAGGAGGCAAAGGTAGTGATTGCACAACCCGCAGGTTTGCACTATAATCACTGTGTGAGTCCGTCCGTCCGTTCGTTATCAGTTAGCGAAAACGCTTATAACTCTTGAACCGCATTCTATATTTTGATAAAATTTTGCATACTTATACCTGTCAATATTATCTAACGACTCGCATGCATAACCGTCTTTTTATGGACGAGGCTTTGCTGAGCACAAGTTGAAAATTTACGGCCAAGTAGTGAAAATGCTCATAACTCTTGAACCCTGTGGTATATATGGTTCAAATTTTGTATACTTATGTATTTTAACATTGTCCAGCCACCGGCGTGCAAAACGGTGACGAGGCTTCACCGAGCATCATTTTGGCCGGTTGAGCTATTTTGTCCGTCCGTCCGTTATCAGTTAAGCGAAAACGCTTATAACTCTTGAACCGCATGGGATATTGTAACAAAATTTGCATACTTAAACATGTCGACATTGTCTAACGACTCGCATGCATAACAACCTTATTTGATGGACGAGGCTTTGCTGAGCACAAGTTGAAAATTTGCGACCAGCTACTGAAAATGCTCATAACTCTTGAACACCGTGGTAAATATGGTTCAAATTCTGTATGCTTATGTATTTTAACATAATCCAGCCACCGGCATGCAAAACAGTGTCGAGGCTTCACCGAGCATCAATTTGGCCGGTCGAGCTCTTTTATTGACAATGCTCATAACTCTTGGACCGCTTGGTAAATTGGCTTCAAATTTTGTATACTCATGTAATTTAACATTGCCCAGCCACTGGTATGCAAAACTTCTTATTGCACAACCCGCAGGTTTGCACTATACACTGGGTGAGTCCGTCCGTCCGTCCGTCCGTTATCAGTTAGCGAAAACGCTTTTAACTCTTGAACCGCATTCTATATTTTGATAAAATTTTGCATACTTATACATGTCAACATTATCTAACGACTCGCATGCATAACCGTCTTTTTTATGGACGAGGCTTTGCTGAGCACAAGTTGAAAATTTACGGTCAAGTAGTGAAAATGCTCATAACTCTTGAACCCCGTGGAATATATGGTTCAAATTTTGTATACGTATGTAGTTTAACATTGTCCAGCCACCGGCATGCAAAACGGTGACGAAAGTCTAAATGGTATTGCACGACCCACAGGTGTGCACTTTAATCGCTGTGCAAGTCCATCAGTCTGTTTGTCCTTCCGCTGTAGTCAGTGAGTGAAATTGCTCATAACTCTTAACCACATGGTGTAGTTTGATAAAAATATGCATCATTCTACAAGAAATGACCAATTTCATTTCCATACATTCCTTCTGGCACCAGAAACTGATTATTCTACATTCACCACGGGTTGTGCACATTACCATCAGTTGATTATCATTTCCAATTCTTCATCTGCGAAATATGATCAGTCTTCTTTATCACTTTTCCATTTGGGAGTGGTCGGGTTGTGGGATGGTGGTGGGTGTAGCTTTCAGTGCCGGGGCGTCCTTATTTTGATGATAGTAGAGCGAGGGCATGCTCTTCTTGAAGGAGGTGCGGGTGATGGTGGTGGTAGTGATGCCGGGGGAGAGGGGAGGAGGTTCTCTCGCCTTTCATTTCTCTTTTCTTTCTCCCTCTCTTTACGAGACGGCTATATATAGACTGAAATACTGTCTCAAAGAGCCTTCAATCGCAAACCAAACACTTTCCACTTTTGGATTCCCCAGGATTCTTAGATGGTATATGCGAAATGGGAAGACTGATGGGCCTGAGTATACCTATTCGCACATACCATGAGGTACAGTTTCACGCGATGCCAATCATATGGCATGGGAGTTCTATAGTAGCGCCTTGGACCTGTTCCGCTGAGCCTCTTGGAGACCATCGTAGTGAAAATTAGAACAATATCAATATTAAGGTATATTAGTTCTATACCGACGTTGCCTCTACGTGCCTATGGTGCCACTCCCCAACGGTTATAAAACTTTTTCTCTGCTCAACTCAGCTGAGCACGAAATTCTACCTGGTAATAAACAGCAAATTACTGATAAGCACAGTTGTTTCCTTGCTCTGTTTAGCTGTGTATGACATTTTCTCTGCTTATGAATCTGGAAATGCCAACATTAGAAACAGAAGAGATAGACAGAAGAAGAGATGGGAAGACAATATTAAAGAGTGGACAGAAATGGACTTTGCCAGCTCAACTAGGGCAGCTGAAAACAGGACAAGGTGGAAAGGGATCGTTTCCAAGCCATCCGTGGTGCCCCAAACGACCTTGTAAGGCTATGTGATAGAATAGAAATAATAGAAAATCAAGGCGTATGGTATCATTCCATAGGGAGATATCTGGGCCATGGAAACATTTGCCTCCCTTTTTACAGGAGTTTCCTATATCTACTTCTCGCGAGTATGAAAGTTGGGCCGCGAAGCGCAGTCGGTAGGGCACCTGACTTGTAAGTCAGAGGGACTGGTTTCGATACCCCACAGGGTATAATCGATTCCGCTAATGTTCGCTACGCCGGACCGGGTAGCGCAATCGGTAGGGCACCTGACTCGTAAGTCAGAGGTCCTGGGTTCGAATCCCGGTCTGGCCACATACTTTCGTTTCTCCTTCCGCTGATTCAAGAGGGGCAGTTGTCAGTTACAGGCGAAAGTATGTGCACTTAGTACTGGTTAACCGCTTAGGAGGTCTAAGCCTGCCCAGGAATAGTGTGGTTAGGTTAACTGACCGTCCCGACATGACCTTAGTTGTTTACCGTGGACGTTAAGCATCAAATCAACCAACCAAAAATAATGTTCGCTACCTGCAGAGACTGTACATCATATTTGGCTTCCTCCGAGACTGTCCACGATCTCTTGCTCCCTGCCGAGACTTCTGTACATGAAAAATGACTGTCCGCGTGATGCTGCTTCCTGCCGAGGCTCTCGGCAGGAAGCAGAGCCACGCCGACTAATCAATCAATCAAAAGCGAGAACAAAAACAAGCCAATTCTGCCCTAACCTTGGAGAAGGGTTTCACCGTCATTGAGGTTAGCTAAAACTGTTTCCGCCAGCCCCGGTAGCTCAGTGGTTTAAGCACTGGCATGCCGAGTCTCAGGTTCGATTCCTGCTGGAGGCGTGAATCTTTTCAACCGTAAACGGAGCTCCATTGCACACAGCCTTTCACTATCACCCTCCCGCCGCTCTGATATGACTTAAATACTCTTGAAAAAGTCGTAAAATCGCAAGTCATCCATCCATCCGACAATATACAAGTTAGCAATTCTTATCACTGTATGGCAACCCTGCTACATTTATTGGTACATTATAGGATTTTCTTCTTGTATAAGTTAGCAATAAATTACAAGACTGCTGTTTTGTAGTACCAAGAAACAGGATGATTTACAAAACTTTCAAACCATAAACTTCAACTTTAGTGGCCACTTATTCAAAACAAATAGATCGATGACTTGCGAATTTACGTCCTTCAATCATATCAGTACGATGCGCAGTTTAGGTTCAGACAGAATATCAGCTCCTGTGGGACTCAAACCCGCGACAGCGTGATCCGAAGTCAGGAACGCTAACCACTCGGCACCGCGGACGCTTCTCCTTGAACCAAAACGAACCAACAATAGGTTGACAGAAACCAGTTTCCAGTGATAAAACAAAAACGTTGAAAGAACGCCATTTTCATTTTTGTCTCCATTTGTAATTGAGATCAACTCTTAAAGAAAAGAATTTGCTCCTATGGGAGCAAATTCTATGGGAGCAAATTCTTTCCTTTAAAGTCTTCATAGTCCTATCAGTGTAAAAACGTCTAAACACAAATCATTATTCAAAGCCGTTCAACCGTCACGTTTGATGATAAAATGTAGGTTGATGTGCAAATATTGACCCAAGCTGACAAAAAGTATGGAAAACAGGCTTTTGAAAAACTACAAATCGCTCAATAAAATATGATTTTCAGTTTTTGGTTTACGGTTGACTGATACAATATAAACAAAAGCGCGACAGTGAATGGGGCTCCACCCTTGTACATTGTATTTTTACCATTTTATTCAAGGACATGAAATCGAAAGTAGGTCAATTTAGTTGCCAACTAAAATGACCTGAATATTTTTTCAAACCCTTTTTATGTGAAACTCATGGATGTTTTATTTGTTAAAAGTTGACTGATCGCGGTCATTTACAAAGAAGAAACTATGGTGAGAAACTTGCAGCGATACCTCGTGATAAAACTTTTCATGTTTATAGAGCAATAGGGCCTTTAAGAGTTAAGGCTACATGTACTTCGTCGATGGTAGCAAATAGGAAATCACGACACTTGCCTCCCTTTGCAAAAAAACAGGGCAGTGTACCCATTTGCGTTAATATTCCTACCTACTGGGTGACTATGAAGGAGAGTTAGAGTTCATTATTTATTTTGAAAATTTTCCATTATGTTACAGAAATGGCAGAACATGATGCAAAAGAAACTAATACTCGTGGAGATGAAATCTCTGAAAACGAGGTAAGTTCACGAAGTTTGGGTTGGCATTCTTTTGCCAAAAAAGTGTGATAAATGTGGCATATAAAGAAGCCTGTTTCATACGGCCATAAAAATTCAGAGACAATTTTATATACGAACTTTTTTCTAAGACAAGGACCTGAAGTTCATAAGATCGCTTGGATACGTTCTTACATGTATGTTCAGCCCTGGAAAATGCTCGGTTCCATTCCCATCCGGATATTAAAGACTCAAACCTCTGCAAATACTTAGCCAAATACAACATTGCTACTTACATGTAAGAAAAGCATATCAAATTTTGTGAACTATATTTGAGCCGCGACACGACAAAGCCAACAAAGTGGCATGAACGCCCTTCACAGACTCAGATCAGCCTGGGCATCTGAGGACATCCGCTCAGTCTGATCAGAGTCATCGTTGTCCGCTTAATGTTTAGCTAAGGGTCTAAGCTACCTCCATGCGGCCAAGACAGACTCTGATCAGACTGAGTGGATGCCCTGCCTGACCCGAGTCTGCGCTGGGCGCAAAACCACTTTGTTGGTTTTCTCGTGTCACGGCTCATTTGCTTTGAGGCAAAAGAACTGGCCCCGACGTTATAAAACTTTTTTCATGCTCAACTCAGCTGAGCATGAAATTTTCTCTGCTGATAAATATGAAAATGCCAACTAATGTTGGCATTTTCATATTCATAAGCAGAGAAAATTGCATACTCAGCTAAACTGAGCAAGAAAACAACTTTACTTATCAGTGATTTGCCATTTATTAGCAAGTTAAATTTCATGCTCAGCGGAGTTGAGCATGAAAAAAGTTTTATAATCTCGGGGCCTGGTGGAGTTATCATAAATCCTGAAAGTGGCCAAACCGATATTTCGGTTTGGCACGTTTCAGGAGTTTTGTGATGACCACCAGTTTATGTCAAAGAAATAAATAATTGAGCCGCGACACGACAAAACCAACAATGTGGTGTGCGCCCAGCGCAGACTCAGATCAGCCTGGACATCCGCCCAGTTTGATCAGACTCTTCGTTCAGTGCTCAAAAGGTAGCTAAGGGTCTAAGCTACCTCCATGCGGACAGCGAAGGCTTTGATCAGACTGGGCGGATGCCCAGGCTGATCTGAGTCTGCGCAGACTCAGATCAGCCTGGACATCCGCCCAGTTTGATCAGACTCTTCGTTCAGTGCTCAGAATGTAGCTAAGGGTCTAAGCTACCTCCATGCGGACAGCGAAGGCTCTGATCAGACTGGGCGGATGCCCAGGCTGATCTGAGTCTGCGCTGAGCGCACAACCACATTGTTGGTTTTGTCGCGTCGCAGCTCATATGTACTAATAAATTTAACCTTCATGTAGACATGCATCGAATAGCAATGTTTGACCTTTGTTTTGGCTATTTGCAGAAGTTCCATTTTCAGTTTAATTTGTAGGTGGGAAGGGAATTGCGCGTTCTCAGGTGTAATACTGACGTGCGTTGAAATATCCCGTGGAAAATACAGCGTCCAGGATGGCCATCGTCCTCTGACAATATGAGACTTAATCTTTAGTTTGCTGTAAAATTTGCAAAAGGCTTGTTTTTCAAGAACCAAAACTCATTTTTGTAAGAATAAGTCTGCGGGTTATAAATTTTATGATGTGCAGTTCTCAAGGTCAAGTTGATATTCTGTTGTAAAATCTTATCAGTACACCAGCTATTACCACGGATAGAGGTTCAATATTCTGTGATATCTCGTACGTTTTATACCAAAACACACATTTCAATATCTCTTGCCCAAATGCCATCATACACCTATGAAGATGACGCTCAAGATGGGTGCCATCTTTACAGTTTAAAGCAAATAGCAAAAACAAGTCACTGAGCACATTAAAATTGCGATAAATATAAAAGACATAAAATAATCTTCTTTTTATTTTACAGGAAAAGACAGCTGTAGAAACAAGAAGTAAGTATGTATAGATGCCCTGGGTTTTGCTAGGCTTATTTGTTGTGCATAAACAGTCCCAGTCCAAGGAAGCTATATGGCATAGGGCTGGGAGTGGTAATCAATAAGTACAATACACTGTTCGAAACTAGCCTTTACTCTGCTAATGTTGCAAAATGGATTCCTGAGCATTAATTTGGATTTATGAATATATAGCGTTGCCATGAAGCAGAGTTGGAGCAGGCTTGAATCTGTTTTCGCGTACATATACAATATTTATTTATTTCGTTTTTGAGATGTGCAGTATAGATTGATGGCGGACCTGTGATTTTACGACCTTTTCAACAGTATTTCAGTCAAATCAGGACCGTGACTATGGAAGAGTGATATTGAAAGACTGTGTGCAACTGAATCCCGTTTCCGCTCCAGCAGAAATCGAACCTGGGATTTGCAACACAGCATGTTCGTTTGGCTCCTTTTTCGCATGAGTTATCTGCACGACGTTCGTGCTGCTACAAATCATAAAGAAGACATAGCTTTGAAAGCGGTGCCTATATCGATTTCATAGGAAATGGCAAACAGTGTAACAGTAATCAGACTTTTGCAAAAACCCTCCTGCATGGTTTCCCTCGAAGAGACGAAACGGACTAAAGGTTTATGAAATGATGGTAAAGCCGAGCGTAGATAATGCTTTTATTTGTCATCAAAGAGTCATCACATTCTAATATATTCAAAGATGCAGGAACCCAGGTAGCTCAGTGGGTAAAGCGCTTGCATGCTGATTTAGCGGCACTGCATGCATGCGGGTTCGATTCCCGCTAAAGGCAGATATTGTTTCGACCGTAAATGGGTTTCATTGAACACAGTCATCCATTCATCCATCCATCCATGAAAGATGCAAGTATAGTTTATATCTGTCTCATCTATATAGATACCACAAAGGTTTGCCCGAACTACCTCAAGACTGCGCGAATGCACAAGCTGATCTGAGCATGCACTGGTCTCATATAGTCTGAGAGCGATATTAAGGTGTATGCTTCTTTCCGCCATTTTTACGAAGGGGAATAACAATTTGTTACGACCTGGCGGAGGTAACAAAAGATGGAAGTAAACCAGCAACAAACCTGTTTTAAAACTTAACAAAATTTATTTACATGTACATCAAACTTAAAACAGTCATTAATCAATCAAGAAAATATGTAATTTACAATACCTTAAATTATCCTGAATGTCCCTCAAAATGTCCTGTTTAAACACAAGTCCTTTCACAGTTTCTGATCCCAAATTTTAAAGTCAGCAGAATATCTCCAATATTCCCAGTGACAGTCACAAAGTAATCCAATATACTTAAATTTCAGTATAACTTATTTAACTATAGACTGGTGAATTTTACAAAGATGACTAAAGGAAAATTTGTGGTCTTTATATATTAACTAGGAACATTCAGGAATTAACCAGTGATAGATTTTACCGGACAGTTCTCAATTCTGACATAATGTTATACCAGAAGATTCTTAATGTTTACAACAGAAATTTCTATTATTTTCTACATTACTGAAATTAGATATTCCAGAAAATTCTCGAAACATCCTGAAAGTTCTCAAAGTTTCCTGAAGCTTCCACAACATTCTTTTGACAATGGGGAGCAAATTCCAGAACTTTCCAGACAATTCTTTCTGTTTCAGGAACATTCTAAAGATTCCCCAATATTCCAGAATGTTCTAAAGTGCAGTGTAAACAACTTGTTTATTTCAAACCTAGTAAAAATCTAAAAACTGCAAAATCATGGTAAAAGAAAATATTTACATCATATTCATAACACTTCCCCTCTTCAAGGAAAAGAAAGTTTTATGAAATAAAGTTTTCTTTTGCCATATGACCAATTATTATGAAACAAAATTAAGTTTAATGCTTATACACTGTACATAAATCAGTACCAATCCAGACATCATGTAGTAATAGCCAAATTTAGGCTCTTGAATGTGCATCTGGGATAATATTATCTTTTCCTCTGATATGTCTGATGTCAAGATTGTACTCCTGCAACATGAGACTCCACCTGAGTAACCGCTGATTCTTGTTATTCATTTTATGAATGAAGGTCAGTGGATTGTGATCACTAAAGACAACAATCGGTGTGGCTGAAGAAGATAAGTACACTTCAAATTGCTGAAGTGCAAGGATGAGAGATAAACACTCTTTATCAATAGTGGAGTAATTTCACTGATGTTTGTTAAACTTTTTAGAAAAGTAACAAACAGGGTGATCCACACCATCATTATCTTCTTGAATCAAAACACTGCCTGCGCCAACATCACTGGCATCTACCGCCATCTTAAATGCTTTATTAAAGCTCGGTGCTAAGAGAACTGGAGCACTCTTTAGTATGGCCTTTAGCTTATCAAAGGACTTTTGACAGTCTTCATTCCAAACATATGTCTTTCCTTTACCTAGGAAATTTGTCAAGGGTTCTGCAATTACAGAGAAGTTATTACAGAACTTCCTATAATATCCTGCCATACCAAGAAAGCGCATCAGTTGTCTTTTGCATGTAGGTACAGGAAAATCCGAGATAGCCTCTACTTTAGCTTCTACAGGTTTTACCTGACCTTGACCCACAACATGCCATAGAAATGTCAAATTTGCATGACAGAATTCACTTTTTGCTAAATTGATTGTCAATTTTGCATCACTAAGTCTTTGAAAGAATTCTCTGATAGTCCGTAGATGTAGTTTCCATTCATCATTGAAGATGATTGCATCGTCGATGTATGCTTTACATCCACCCAGATCAGATGTCAAGCTATTTATAAGTCTCTGAAACGTTGCTGGAGATTTTTTCATACCAAATGGCATAACCTTATATTGATAGAGTCCATCTGGTGTAACAAATGCTGAAATCTCCTTAGCTCTGTCTGTCAATGGAATTTGCCAAAATCCCTTCGGAAGATCAAACTTAGTAACATATTGTGCTTGTCCAATTTGATCAATACAGTCATCAATACTTAGGATTGGAAATGTATCTGTTTTTGTCACAGAATTTACTTTTCGATAGTCTGTACACATGCGAAAAGTTCCATCAGGTTTTGGCACAAGAATACAAGGAGAACTCCAGTCACTTTGACTTGGTTCAATAAAGTCATTGTCCAGCAAATATTGAATCTCTTCCCTGAGATACTGTTGTTTCACAGGGTTCATTCGATATGGATGTTGCTTCACAGGCTTTGCACCATCAATGTCAACATCATGAAAGATTTTGTCAGTCCTGGTTGGAATATCCGGAAATAAGTGCTCATATTCAAGAATTAACTGCTTGAGTTCAAGTCGCTTGACTGAATCCAGATGTGAAAGTTTCTGGTAAAGATCCTTTAAGATGTCAGAATTCTGGAGTTTTGATGATGACGGATCAGATTTTATAAAAGTAAAAAGTATGCAAAGACCAGGAACTGAAACAATCAAAATCCAAATCCAGCCCTCAAACCATAGTTGGAAACAACTAAGATTACAAATAATCAAGATACAGAGAACATATGGCTAATCGAGTGAGCAGCTTGTTCCCAAAAGGTGGCCACTCAGCAACCCAAACCGAACCAAAAATAATAAGAACATACATAAGGTAAAACATCAC
This sequence comes from Ctena decussata, assembly GCA_963989385.1. NCBI lineage: Eukaryota > Metazoa > Mollusca > Bivalvia > Lucinida > Lucinidae > Ctena > Ctena decussata. The sequence continues at coordinate 112,151,408 of OZ022499.1, forward strand.
AGAAACTCTGACACCAAAAACAGGCAACAGAGAACCACAACAGAACTACCGCCTTGGAACGGTCAGTAATGAATTACTGGGGGGCTTAAATCGATTTTACAGGCCCAACCTCACCCTCAGTTTCTGAAGTGGTACAAAACATTCAGTTGGTTGTTCGGTTCGCATGATAACCCTCTAACTCGTCAATGAATCATCACGGTAAACACATAAATCAAATTTCAACACCATGAAGAAGCAAAGACGAGGACTCAACAGATACAACGGGCCGTCTGACAGGTGGAGATCCCTGTCCTGCCAAACAACACCACTGGAAATCTGAAGCAAAAGAAGGTCACCAGTTGAGCCCCGGTGGACCAAGCAACAGACAAAAAGGCTCCGGTCCCAACCAACTAAAATATATAGCTTTAGGTCGGGGCCATCATAGAGTCTGACGACCGATCCGCCGGTGTGCAATTAAAGAGTGCAGCAAAGTTATCAACCGTGATTGGGTTAATCACTAAGCATGCAGACTGTCGCATAACATTTAAATTATAGCCAATACGTTTGTGACGTATTATTATTTTTCGGAATTGATCAGAAAAATCAGTCCTACCCTTAATCTTTTTGAATTTGTATACTAAGTCACCATAAAATTCTGGTTCCGATAGGCCTTGGTGTAAAAGAAATTTTAATCCGACATCAAATTTTGAAATTAATTCATGGTGTCTGCGATAGAATTTAGAAAAAGCCTTTCTAAGCTTATGATACCGATAGCCCTGTTGAAGAAGTTTAGCATTTAAACATTTATTACGAGCATTAAAGTCATCTACATGACTTCCTCAGAGTCCATTTCAGATTGCTCTTGACGGACAGAATTTACTACACTTATTGGTGAAACAACTGAATTATCCCTATCAATGTACTTTTTCAACATATTAATATGACATAATTGTTTTTGTTTGCGCCTCCCAGGTGTGTTAATGATATAATTTACATCACTGAGCTTTTTGTCAACAGTGTAAGGGCCATAATATCTTGCCTGCAAAGGTCTGCCAGGAATTGGCAAAAGAGCAAGTACCTTCTCTCCAGGTTTAAAATTTCTTTCCCTGACATTTTCATCGTAGTGAAATTTCATTTTGTTCTGAGCTGATTTGAGATTGGACCGAGCAGCTTCACAGGCTTTTGACAGTCTGTTATTGAAGTCAGAGACATACTGAAGCAAATTTAAAGAACTGTTATCATCAGAAAGAAATTTCTCCTTCAAAAGTTTCAGTGGTCCACGCACTGTGTGACCAAATACAAGCTCAAATGGGCTGAAACCAAGAGAGTCTTGCACAGATTCCCTAGCAGCAAATAACAGCAAATGAATGCCTTCATCCCAATCCTTTACACTGTCAAAGCAGTAAGATCTGATCATGTTTTTCAACGTTTGACGAAATCGTTCTAAGGCACCTTGACTTTCAGGATGATATGCTGATCACCGATATTGCTTAATGCCTAATTCATGCATCACTTGCTGAAATATTCCTGACATAAAATTAGAGCCTTGATCTGACTGAACAGATTTCGGGAGCCCTACAAATGTGAAAAACTTCACAAGAGCCTTAACTATGGTCTTTGTCTTAATATTCCTAAGTGGAATTGCTTCTGGGAAACGTATGGAAGCACACATTATGGTCAAAAGATATTCACAACCTGACTTTGTTTTGGGTAAAGGACCTACACAATCAATAATTATTCTGCTAAAAGGTTCCTCAAATGCAGGAATGGGCTGCAAATGGGCTTTAGGGATAGTTTGATTAGGTTTTCCTACCATTTGACATGTATGGCAAGATTTGCGATGTTTAGAAACATCAGACTTTAACCCTGGCCAGCAAAAATGGTTAAGAATCTTGTGGTTGGTCTTGTTTACACCTAAATGACCTGAAAAGGGAGTTTCATGGGCCAAGTTCAAAATTTCAGGGCGCTAAACCCTTGGAACCACAATTTGGTGGTTAACAGTCCACTCGTCTTCTGCTGAGACATCAGGAGGACGCCATTTTCTCATCAAAATGTTTTTTTTGACATAATAGCAAACAGGAACCTGGGACATTTCGTTTTCATCTACAACCCTTTCAAATAAAGGTGAGATCTCAGGTTCACTATGTTGTTCTTTGCAAAGCGGTGACCTTGACAGAAGGTCAAGACCTTGGTCGTTTGAAAATGAAGGAGAGTGGTCCGTGTTGGACACAGATGAGTTGTGTGTAACGTCTGTCTGCATGTCAGACAGGCTGGGTGAAAGAGAATTTGAAATCTCATCATTAAAAGACTAACCTATAAAAGTATCAGTTAAATCAATGTCCTGATTCCCATCATTCGATATGGCTTTCTTTGCCATAGCCCTAGTGACAGCACATGGAGGGTAAAGGTCAGGAATTTCCTGCTCAATGGGGTCAGGCGGTTGATCAACACAAGGAGTGTTGGTCAAAAGTGGATTAACCACAACCTTATCTCCTGCTAGGTCATTGCCGAACAATAAGTGAACACCTTTAAAAGGTAATGAAGGTCTAATACCAACAGCCACTGGACCCGAAATTAAGTCTGAGGACAAATAAATGTTATGAAGAGGTACATTAACAAATCCACATTCTACACCCTGAATAAGGACACTTGTCTCAGAAGAAGTCTTCTCGGAAAATGGCAGGGTATCTGCCAAAATAAGGGATTGAGAAGCTCCGGTATCTCGTAAGATAGTAATAGGGGTAGACTGGGCAAAGTCACAATTTAGTGACACAAAACCTTCTGATAAGAATGGTTCATAAATCTCCATAACAGAACCAGTCTCAGAAATTTTGGTCTGAATAGAAATTTGATCCTGAACACAAGATTGTGGTGTTGACCGTAAAGAGGTAAGACCTGTGTTTTGGACCCTCTTGTTTTTCTCTCTTCCTCTTTAAAAGTAAGCATTCAGAAATTATATGTCCTGTTTGCTTACAATAATTACAAATAGGCTAGAATAAGGGATTTTGACCTTTGTTTTCACCAGGGGGGTTTGGTTTTGGAGTATATGAGGGACTGGAATTGCCAGATGGATTACTGGGAATGAATTTTGGACCTGACTGAGGGGAAAACGTCTTTTTAGGAAAAGGCTTGTGCACAAAAGAAGTCTTATGAGTTAAAGCATAATCATTAGCCAAACGAGCTGCTGCCTCCAACGTTTCAACTTGTTTTTCATCTAAGAAAGATTTGATGTCAGAATTAATGCACCTTTTAAATTCTTCAACGAGCATGCGCTGTCTAAATTTACTTTGATCAGAGCCTACTTTCTTTGATGAGCTCCACCTATCAAATAACTGCTCTTTTGTTTTAGCAAATTCAACATAAGTTTGTTCATTTTCTTTTCTACAGTTCCTAAATTTCTGTCTGTAAGCCTCAGGGACCAGCTCATAAGCCTTAAGAATAAGTTCTTTTACTTTGTCATAATCTGAGCTCTGGTCAAGAGAAAGTTGAGTATAAATTTCCCGAGCCTTGCCGATCACAACGCTCTGAAGAAGCAAAGTCCAATGCTCTTTTGGCCATTTCAAATTTTCTGCAACTTTTTCAAAGTGAAGAAAATATTTGTCAACTTATTTTTCTTGAAATGGAGGAACGAGTCTGATGTGTTTGGTAACATCAAAAGCTTTTTTAGAGTTCAAAGGCAAAGACTTTGATGTGGTCTTTTCTTTCATTTCCATTTCTTTCATTCTAATTTGAAATTGTCTTTCTCTTTCTTCTTTTTCAAATTTCAATTTTTCCTTTTCTATTTCAATTCTTTCTTCTTTTTCTAATTTTTCTTTTTGCATTTCTCTTTCTTTTTCTAATTTTTCATTTTGCATTTCTCTTTCTTTTTCTAATTTTTCTTTTTGCATTTCTCTTTCTTTTTCTTTTTCTCGTTCTTCCATTTCTAGCCTTAATGTTTCATGTTCTAATGTTTGTTTCTGCAACCTTTCTTCTCGTTCTAATGTTTCAAGCCTAATTCTTTCCTCACGCTCAGCTTTTTCAATCCTTACTCTTTCTTCATGCTCCAATCTTAATTTTTCCATTTCACTTTGGCTTTGAATTTCTAATTCTCTCATCTGCAAATCAGTTTGAGTGACGAGAATGTGAGAGGTTGCAGAGGAATCAAAAATTTCCTCATCAACTAAGAACTGTATCAAAATATTCTTAATTTCATGTTTTAACATGGATCTTTTGACTGAAGATAATTCATAAAGCCCTGCAATATCCAATAAATCTGTCTGTTTGGCCAAATTCAACAGCTCCTGAGAAGGCGCAGCAATGAATTTATTGAGATCAAAAGACATGATAGCTTTTTGCTGGCTTTACTTGTTTGGATAGTAAAGAGTGAAAACCTTTTTTTTTTTAAATTCAAAATTGTTTTGTGCACAAGAAATTTCAATTCCGGACGAGCCCCCAATTGTTACTACCTGACGGAGGTAACAAAAGATGGAAGTAAACCAGCAACAAACCTGTTTTAAAACTTAACAAAATTTATTTACATGTACATCAAACTTAAAACAGTCATTAATCAATCAAGAAAATATATAATTTACAATACCTTAAATTATCCTGAATGTCCCTCAAAATGTCCTGTTTAAAACACAAGTCCTTTCACAGTTTCTGATCCCAAATTTTAAGGTCAGCAGAATATTTCCAATAATCCCAGTGACAGTCACAAAGTAATCCAATATACTTAAATTTCTGTATAACTTATTTAACTATAGACTGGTGAATTTTACAAAGATGACTAAAGGAAAATTTGTGGTCTTTATATATTAACTAGGAACATTCAGGAATTAACCAGTGATAGATTTTACCAGACAGTTCTCAATTCTGACATAATGTTATACCAGAAGATTCTTAATGTTTACAACAGAAATTTCTATTATTTTCTACATTACTAAAATTAGATATTCCAGAAAATTCTCGAAACATCTTGTTGCCTGAAGCTTCCACAATATTCTTTTGACAATGGGTGGGGAGCAAATTCCAGAACTTTCCAGACAATTCTTTCTGTTTCCGGAACATTCTTAAGATTCCCCAATATTCCAGAATGTTCTAAAGTACAGTGTAAACAACTTGTTTATTTCAAACCTAGTAAACATCTAAAAACTGCAAAATCATGGTAAAAGAAAATATTTACACCATATTCATAACAATTTGTGAACAACACAGGAAAGAGCATAGCCCTTCTAAAATGGGGTTTACTCTTCAGGGGAAGAATTTGCTCCCCTGGAAGCAAATTATTTCCGTATGTAAGAGTTGACCCCTACTGAGCTGGGAGGCAAAATAAAAAAATGATGGAGTTGCTTCCCCAGAAAGTGTACCCATTCACCTTAACCTATGCAAATTTTCTTTTCCATAGGAAAATGGCTTCAAAAATATTTCGCCCGAGCCCTGGGCATCTCAAATGAACCCCCTCCAGAAAGCCTGTTAGAGGAAGTAACATTAGAAGGCGTGGCCAAATATATAGCCAGTGACAAATGCCAAAAGATTGTTACCATGGCAGGCGCTGGGATATCCACATGTAAGTATCTTTTGGGGCAGAGAATCGCATCATCTGATACATCTGTAAATTGTTTTTGCCATATTGGGTTATCGTTCAGAAAATATATGTCAACCGTAAGCATATAGCAGATCATCTCTTTTTCGATCGTGATTGAATTGCATTTGAGCCGCGACACGACAAAACCAACAAAGGGGCATGTGCGTCCAGCGTACAGCGAAGACTCAGATCTGCTTGGACATTCGCCCAGTCTGATCAGTCTTCGCTGTCGGCATGGAAGTAGCTTAGACACTTAGCTACCCTGGAAGCGCTCAGCACAGACTCTGATCAGATTGGGCGGATGCCCAGGCTGATCTGAGTCTTCGCTGGGCGCAAATGCCACTTTGTTGGTTTTCTCGTGTCGCAGCTCTTATGCTAACCATAAGCATATAGCAGATCATGTCTTTTTCGATCGTGATTTAATTGCATTTATAATATACTCAGCGTCAAGGATAACGCACCAGTTTGGATATATAGCACATCATGTTAGTCTAATATTTGATTTATTCATGTAACAGACAATTTGATAAGTCTTTAATTTTTTGTCTTTGGATAGGGTGTTTACAAATTAAATTCGTTAACCAGTCGGCGCTAACGAGCTTGACGTCAAAAGTGACGTGTTGAACTCTGTGGATATTAAATGACATATTTAAAGCGTAATAAATCCATATTTCGCGCTCTGGTAGACACTTGGTTGCAAAGGAATCGTTGTTTGTAAGGTCTGTTGACATAAAACCACTTTTCCTCCACGGAATTATGACGCAGTTTGGCAAGTAAGGGTGACGTTATACATGTAACGTATTGCTGGAGCTGCATAATGGCTGAAGTTTCCCCCACAAAACTTCTGAATTTCAGTTTCTACCATTGCTCTCAGCATTTTGGGTTGCAAAAGGTAACATATTTACCATACGTTACTTTGGCGTGTCCATTTTTTGATGAATTTGACAATATAGTGACGTTAGACCCCATGTTACTTTGTTACCTTCCGCGATCTAGATTTTTTTCTATGGCGATTGATAGACGATCTATTCTCTAGCAAAATGCATCATTGCGAAATTTCTGCCATGTGAAATTATGTTGGAATTTCGTTTTTCTTGATTTCAGAGGTGAGGCTACGTCACACTCTCACAGCGTATGTTTAGGCAAAGCAACATCATGAGCGTAATGAAATGGTTGGAAATGATAACTTTATCATGTTGATATAATATGATCATTGAATTTAAGGAAATATATGACATTATAAGACTGGTGCGTTTTCATTGACGCTTAGTATATATTGTAGCCTTGATCGTGCCTACGGGCTGCTTATTTGTTTTTACTGTTTTCTTTTTATATGGAACTATTACAAAAGGTACACTATGTTGGGTTTAGGTACGAAGCTGAAGATAGTTTTCCCGTAGCCTTGTGGCCGCAGTGGCAGTAAAGGTTGGCGACCCACCGTATCTTGGACACAGCATACATATGACAGGCGGTGCCCATCTTTCTCCTTTTGCTGTCTTATCCTTTCCTGATTCGAAAAGAGCAGCCTTTTACTGCTGGGTTGACATACAGAGTTTTCCAATCGCTGGCTGGCCGAACGGAGAGTCAAACCAGCGACATTTTGCACCATAACGTAGCGACCTCGCGCTTCGTTTGCACCATATACAGAAACTGATCTGTGCTTCTATGACATCTTCATACTAATTGGTTGTGCAAGAATTTTCTTACCTCGTCTCTTCGACTGTTCAAACAAAATAAGGCATTCAAAATCTGAAGGTGTATGGGTGGTGGGTGCACCTCCATGTTTTTTTGTGTGTGTGTGTTCATTATTTTTACAATGGAGAACAACTTTTGTAACATCTTCTTGTTCTTTGGATGATGTAGCTCTCATAAAATGGGGTCTTCTCTTAAAGTAAAGAATTACCCCTGTTGAAGAGGAAGATATTATGAAAATGGCAGAGTTGATTCTCCTGAAAGTTTACCCCAAGAAAACTTACAATTTGAAAGCTTTTCTTTTATTTTCTTGTCACGTTTTTCAATAAATGTAGACATTGCTATATTAAACATTCAAGTTTTCGTTAATTATTTGTAGCGGCAGGAATTCCTGACTTCCGGTCGCCAGGGACTGGCCTCTATGCTAATCTTGAGAAGTATAATCTCCCCAACCCACAGGCTATATTTTCTATAGATTTCTTGAAAGTAAGTTCAGCTGTGAGTCTATTTTTCTTTCTCCTGTTATATATATACACGCATTGCTATATTATTAGCTGGTTCCATAAACTAGCGTATATTGAAATCGCTCCAGTTAAAAAGCTCCGTCCGGGCTCGCGGTCCACCTTGCGGCGGTTACTGCCCGCCCTGACTCGTACATGTATATTGTATTTACACATTGTGAAATATGTATACTTTTTGCATCCATTACCATAGGTAAAAATGGTTCTTAATGTCACACAGTGCACTTTTCAATTGATATGACAACGAGAAAAAGGTTTTGAGAAAATTTCACATGACCCTCTCACTATCACCCCAGAATTCAAGGGTTTACATTGTATGCCCATGCAAACATGAGTTATACCGTAGTTAAATTACTATAACATAACAGGAGGTTAGACTTGGCATTGTATTGGTAACACTAACACCCGTGGTTAACAAGGGCTGTTCCATAAACTAGCGTATATTGAAATCGCTCCAGCTAAAAAGCTCCGTCCGGGCTCGCGGTCCACCTTGCGGCGGTTACTGCCTGCCCTGACTCGTACATGTATATTGTATTTACACATAGTGAAATATGTATACTTTTTGCATCCATTACCATAGGTAAAAATGGTTCTTAATGTCACACAGTGCACTTTTCAATTGATATGACAACGAGAAAAAGGTTTTGAGAAAATTTCACATGACCCTCTCACTATCACCCCAGAATTCAAGGGTTTACATTGTATGCCCATGCAAACATGAGTTATACCGTAGTTAAATTACTATAACATAACAGGAGGTTAGACTTGGCATTGTATTGGTAACACTAACACCCGTGGTTAACAAGGGCTGTTGCGAAACGAAAAACAAAAATGTTACGAAACACAAGAGTCACAATTACCAAACTACCTGATGACAAAGTCGTTTGGTAACTATGACTCATTTTCATTTCATAACAGCTCTTTTTTGTTTCGTAACATCCTTGAAAATATAGTTAAACAAGCGTGATAACTGTGTATGGGCATTGTTTTCCGTACCGTTCTGTCGCATTGAAAGCATGGAAAATTTCATTCGGGTTACTCTGGAAGCTATTCTTCAAGCGTTGCCCGCCATCTTTATCCAAATCTGAGTTCGAGGTTATAAAACTTGAGAATAATCTCACACCTCAAAATAAAGCACATTGATTGGCTGCTTCCGAGCTTGTGTTCGGAAGCAGCCAATCAGTGTGCTTTATTTTGAGTTTGAGAATGTACTCAAGTTTTATAATCTCGGGGCCTGGTATTACCCCGTAAGGCTATGCAGCAAATAAGCTATCGTTTACCTCTCGCGAAAATGGGTGTAGGGGTACAGAGGTGGTAGTATCGTACCTGTAACTGCCACGGCGTAGTATACCATGTCATACCAAACAATGGTTTATGCGTGAACAATCTATGCCCAGGAGCTATGATCGATTCACTATAGTAGGGGATGGTAACATGATTTGTTTATTTAAAGAGAATGGGTACCCTCCATGTTATTTCACAATTTTTACAAAAGAAACAACTTTCCTGACTTTCTGTATTATTCCCTGGTGGGTCCGTGAAGCTCTTCCAAAAGGGGGTCTACTCTTAAAGGAAAGAATTTTCTCTTGGAGGAGTTAACCCCTATTGAGAAAGGAGACTTAGCTGAAAATGACAAAGTTGCTTCTCTTGCAACTGTACCCATACACATTAAAACTGGAGTTTTTCTCATTAAATAATTTCTTTGTGTTTACTGAAGAACAAGGAGTCACGATAGTATAGTTGATAACACGCTGGACTACCAATCGAGGGGTCGCAAGATCGAATCTCCAGTCTTTCGGATTTTAAACTTTAAACCGAGGTCCCGTCTCCGCATGACCTAGTTGTTGGTGGGACATTAAACCAAAGTTCAATCACTCACTCACTCACTGAAAACCAAGAACGTTATATCTTAGTTATGTCAAGGGTTGGTATTTTAAGAGTGTAGAACTTCTTGATTATATTTAAGTTTGTTTTAGTTCACACACACTTTTTCCTTGTTTTCATGGAATTCATGTGTTTTATTTACCAGCTGTTCATATTTTGTTACAGAGCGATCCTACGGCATTCTTCAAACTAGCGAAAGAAAGAGAAGTCTTATGGTTCCCTGTTTTTAAGGTTCTCTTTTTATATTTTCTATATCAATTACAATTTATGTTATCACTGAATATGCCAGAATGTTAATTTACTGTCAGTTAAAAATAAGAAAGAACAGCATTTACAAGAAAAAATCTGCTTCCACTGTTTAGAATAAAATGGCAACTACTGTACTTTTGGCGGTTTACGATATTTTACAATTTTATGCATAACAAATGAATGAAGTTTAAAGCTTAAATCGCATAAAGCTAGAGCATAAGATATTAACCTCCTACTGTCTAGCCTCCCATGAAAGGAGCTTTGTCAGACAGACCTATTTCCAATATAAGGGGGAGTCTGACTTGTTTTTAAGTTGATTTGTTTTCTTAAAGAATATACTGTATGTGTATAATGCAAACATTTAGCCCCTAGGTAGAAGCCGAGTTCTGTGGCGTCTCGGCTAGGTAAAATGTACACTAGGTACAATGTGTAGTATTAATAAAATAACTTGATTCTCTTTTCAGCCCACGCCGTGCCACTACTTCTTAAGACTTCTAAATCAGAAAGGAAAACTTCTGAAACATTTTACTCAGGTCAGAAATCTTCGTGGTTTTCCACTACTACTTCAAACCAGTTCACGCTCTTTAAATTGTCTTGTGTTCGGAGATGTTCGACCAGGAACCAACTCAAACAATTTTCACATCCTGCCCTAAACAGCATGCTGATTTTGATGCTTAGAAGCATTACCCTTATCACTGCATGTCGACTCTGCATAAATAAATATTTCTGTTAGTTCTGTTTAAAAAAATTAGAATTAATTTGAAATTTCACTAAGCCGTTGCGGAATAATAATTTTGAAGTATCTCAGAAATTGACACAAAATAAAGAGGCCCAGATAAGGCGATGCTTTGAGTATAAGTCTGTGATTTTTGTACGCCCGTCGAAGACGGGTCGTATTATGACGTGGCCTCCGTTCGTCCGTCCGTCTGTCCACCCGTCCGTCCATCCATTAACTTTTCGCGTCCGCTCCATATATCCTTAACCTCTTAACAGATTTTTTTGAAACTTGGGTCGAGTGTTTACCTTATTGAAACGATGTGCAGAACTTGTATTTCAACAATGTCCAATAAAGGACAAGGTCACACTTAGAGGTCAAAGGTCAAAAGGTAACATTTCGTGTCTGCTCCATATCTCGAAAACCGTTTACGATTTCTTCATGAAAGTTTGTACAAATTTAAAGCACTATGAGACGATGTGGAAAGAAAAAGAAACATAACATTAATTTCAGTTTAGACGGAATAATGTACCTTTGTATTTTTCATATAGTAATTTCATATAAGCTTCATGTCCGCTGCATATCTCGAAAACCGTTTGAGATTTCTTCATGTAAGTTTGTATAAATATAAAGCACCATCAGACGATATGCAGAGAAAAAGAACCATAATCTTACTTTCAGTTTTGACGTACTTATGTCCCTTTGTATATTTCATAAAGTAATGTCATATAAGCTTCGTGGTCGCTCCATATCTCGAAACCCGTTTAAGATTTCTATTTTCTATTTCTATTTTCTATTTTTCATATAGTAATTTCATATAAGGTATGTATCCGCTCCATATTATCGAAAACCGTTTAAGATTTCTTAATGAAAGTTTGTATAACTGTAAAGCACTATCAGACAATGTGCAGAGAAAAAGAACCATGACTCTACTTTCAGTTTTGACGGACTTATGTCCCTTTGTATTTTTCATATAGTAATTTCATATAAACTTCGTGGTCACTCCATATCTCCAAAGCCGTTTAAGATTTCTTCATGAAAGTTTGTATAAATATAAAGTACTATCAGACGATGTGCAGAGGAAAAGAACATTAACCCTACATTCGTTTTTAACAAATTACACCCCTTTGTAATTTTTGTATTGTAATTTTGTATTAAATATGTGTCCACTCCATATCTCCTTAACCCTTTGAAAGATGTTTTTGAAACTTGAGTCAAATATTCACCTTAACGAGGCTACGTGCAAAACTCATATTTCAACAATGTTCGACAAAGGTCACGGTCACACTTAGAGGTCAAAGTTCAAGAGGTAACATTATGTGTCAGCTCCATATCTCGAAAACTGTTTGAGATTTCTTCATAAAAGTTTATATAAATATGAAGCATCATCAGACAATGTGCAGCGAAAAAGAACCATAACCCTACTTTCAGTTTTGAAAGAATTATGCACCTTTGTATTTTTCATATAGTAATTTTATATTATTAACTTTGTGCCTGCTCCATATCTTGAAAACCGTTAAAGATTTCTTCATGTAAGTTGGTATAAATATCAGACGATATGCAGGGAAAAAGAACCATTACCCTACTTGCAGTTCTGATGGAATTATGCCCCTTTGTAATTTTTGTCTAGGAATTTCATATTAGCTTCGTTTGTTTTGTAGTTTTATGTCTGACTTTTTATTGAAGATTTAAGCTACCGACAAAGTTTGGTCATCTCTTGATTTCCTTCCAACTTTAAGCCCCACCGGGTGTATATTGCCCCGCTCAGCGGAGTTCTTGTTGTTATACCCCGCCACACTTCAGTGGTGGGGTGTCCGTCCGTCCGTCCGTGCTCACCATTTCCGATCGATAACTTGAGTATTTATTCACGGAATTTTTCAAATTTTGCATACATATTGTTATCGGCGATGAGTGGTATGGGAATGTTAATGGGCAAAATCCGCCCATTTCTAACAGAGTTACTGCTCTTTTTTCGTATTGGAGCAATGGTTTCTGGCCTGTTATTCCTTTACTGTGTATGATATCTGAATGAAACTTCACAGATGTGTTTCACATCCAGTGTTACATATTGTGACTAAGGACCGTCACTCTGACCTTTCCAGCTTGTGGGTTATCCGCCCTTGATAGGTCTGAAAAAAGGTTGACCTGTTGTTCCTTTACTGTATGGAATATTTGAATGAAACTTCACAGATGTGTTTCACATCAAAGTTAACATATTGCTCAGAAACGTCACTCTTACCTTTCCCGTTCCTGAGTTATCTGCCCTTGATTGAACTGAAAAATGTTTTTTTACCCGTAGTTCCTTTACTATATGGAATATCAGAATGAAACTTCAGAGATATGTTTCACATCAAAGGTTACGTATTGTGACAAAGAACCATCACTCTTACCTTTCCAGTTCATGAGTTATCCGCCCTTGATAGGTCTGAAAAATGGTTTTTGACCTGTAGTTCCCTTTCTTTATGGAATATCTGATTGAAACTTCACAGATATGTTTCACATTAAAGGCTTCATATTGTGACTAAGAATTGTCACTGTTACCTTTCAAGTTCATGAGTTATCCAATTGATCTGAAAAATGTTTTTTTATCTGTAGTTCCTTTACTATATGGAATATCTGAACGACACTTCATAGATATGTTTCGCATCAAAGATTACATATTGTGACAAGTGACCATCACTCTTACCTTTACAGTTAATGAGTTATCTCCCCTTGATAGATCTGAAAAATGGATTTTGACCTGTAGCTCCTATACTATATGGAATATCTGAATGAAACTTCACTGATATGTTTAACACCATAGAATAAAAAAACAGAGTCTCTCAGCTTAAAAAATGCTTTACAGCCTGATCTAAATCTTCACTGGTCAGAATGCTCCACATTGTTGGGTGGTTTATATTAATGTTTATTTACAGTAAGGCCATCATATCTCTGTCTATCCCAGTTCTGTGGCTATTTAGCTATTATATACCTCAAAAAATAAGTTACGATGCCCATCAGTGGCGGGGTATCATGCAGTGCCTGCGGTGCTTTTATTTCTTGTTTGTAACCGAAAGCATACGCTTCGGACCTCTCATTTGAACCGTTGTTTTGGCAGGTATGATTTGGGG